>JAGGAR010000021.1:0-21203 GCA_017657315.1 Termitomyces sp. K1Ag | reverse complement strand
TGTCCAAAGTTGGAATGTCCAGCAACTGTCGGATTCGGTGTTCAGAACTATTTCAAGTTTAGGACTGGATGTAGGTGTGGGACACTGACCATTTGGAGCAAGTCGAGTATTGATTGAGCCTCGTTGCCTCGCAGACCAAGCAGTTGCCGAAATGATTTTCCAGTTGTCACGATTGAATGGAGGTATACACAGATTGCGTCCACGTCGAGGGCTACAATGTCTTTAAGTCCGTCCACTTGATCCATATCTTCGTAGAAGGAGAGGAGCCTGTCGTTCACCTCCTTATAATGGATCAACGTTGTGAGCCGCGTGTTCCATGATTTCCATAAATGGATGGCAGTCCGCAATTCTGTCAGATCATACATCGCCTCGCAAGAGAATATGATAAGACGCTGCATATTGGCTCATCCGTAAGAACATGCCTTGGACGATTGTGACATGGCTTACCGGAAATAATAGACAGCTTTTGACCCAGGAGGAGCACTCCTCTCGTATTTGTGAATCATACTCGGATTGATTAATATATTCCAAGAGATCTATAAGATTTTTCTGGAGCCATTCTGAAGGCCGGAGGGTGGAAGACGAGTATCGAGGGAAACCGTGCAAACGAAATTGTGGAGGGGCTTTGTCAACAAGTCTTGCTGACGTCGTTGGTGTAGCAAGTTGAGTTGCGTCGGAGTCTGAACCTCCAGAAGTTGGGCTTTCTGGAGGAAGGCAGAATATCCAATCGGCCGGGAGATCTAGATAACGGTGTGTTCGGAGATTGGATGCCGAGGGGCGGAGAGCGGGATTCCTGTAACAAAATTGTTAATCTAGACAAGAGTTGTAGGAAGCCGAGGCGCACACAATGAAACATTTATCGTAAAAATCCCTCGCTTTGTGCGAGAGCTTGAGGCCATCTGGCAATGGTGGGGGCGACGCATCAGACAACTGTTGGGTGGAAGTGTTTCTGTTACCAACAGTATTACGAGGAAAGAGATGTCATATACCCTTTTCATCACTTTAGAGGCATCTAAACCGGTCCACGGGCGGCCATTGGACCACATTTCTATAACGAGACAACCGAGACTCCATATATCAACCTTGGTTGTGTATCCTCCACCATGGATTTTGGTGGTGATGACCTCAGGTGCCATCCAAAATGTACTCCCTTGCAACGCAGTGAAGACCAGACCTTCTTTATCAGCAAATTTGGAGACAGCAAAATCGGATATTTTGCAGACACCATCTTGCTGAACCAGGATGCTCTCAGCCCTCAAATCCTGCCAGAAGATAAATAAGCGTGCACCCATCAGACAACTCTAAATAGCTCACCCGATGGAGGATGTGATGGGAATGAAGGTAAGCAAGCCCATCGAGTATCTGTGCCGTGAGGAATTTTGTAACATTCTCGGAGAATGGTCCGAAGGACCTTAGAATTCCCCGTAAGGTGCCGCCAGGAACGTATTCCATAAGACTACAGACAAAAAAGTCGCATTTGATCAGAATGGAAAGGAATTCGCACGAAAGGGCGTTGCAAGGATACCTACATGTTCACAGTTGTATCAGTTTCTTCAAAGAAGAAATGTTTGACGATATTCTTATGATCAAGTGCCCGGAGAAGCTCGCTTTCAAATTTGACAGCCTCAAGGAAGGACCGCTTGGCTTGGTCCGCCAACGACCTGTGCGCTGAAAGGGAGGACAGATCTGGCCCCGTAGGGATCTCTTTCTGTTTGAGGGCCATGATCTGGCCGCCCACAGGATCGAGTGCCATATAAACACGGCTATCCACCCCGTTACCGCCGATCAACTCCCCTCGCACCCAGTTGAATGGAACTTGAGGAAATGTGAGAGCAGGATACTTTCAAATCTTGCTGCTGCTTACTTGGCGTTGAGGGAGAGCCAAAGCTATTTGCGGATGGGATGGTTTGGGGCTGATGAGAAGGTATAGTGAGCTGTCGTAACGAACGGTTAGTGGCCCTACTGCTCCCCTGCCCTCCAACCTGAGGAGGGGTATGGGATACTGATCTTGCGACATAATCATAAAGGTCATGGTTGTTATTGTTTATATCGTGATTGTGTGAGTAAGGGACACCGCCCGACGAGTGCCCGGAATTAGGAATCAAGGTTGGTGTAGGTATCGCTGGTAAAGGGCGCACTCGTCGCGGCTGTGGCTCATCTACGCCACCAGGGCTATTACTCTCAATTGATGTGTCCGTCCGGGTACGATGCGGTGATGAACGAAGGCCATCAGGGCGAGGGGCGTTCGAGGGTATCTAGAGGGATGATTATATATGCTGCTGTTAATACAAAGCAATGGAGCAGTACCTGTTCGTTGATTGCATGTGAAGGATTCCTCTGACGCTGATGTCTTGTGTTGGGAGAATTTGTGGCGGAAGAATTGGCTGAATGAGGAGGGGTTGAGGGGATGGGAGGTCGAGTGGAACGAAACCCACAATCGACAATGAAGGCCAGAGAAGCCTTGGTATCAGCACGTTCGCGGCAGAGGGCAGCCAGGGAATCATCACTCAGAGGCTGACCAATGTGAAGGGAGCCAATTTCGGTCTCAAAAATGAGCGGCTTTGCTCCGTCTTCGCCATCCCAGATGCCGAGCTATGTAGGATAGTTGAGAACGCAGACACAAAGGATGGAGATGAGCACACCTTGGTAAGAATACGAGAGCGAATGATAGCGCCGTGGTCGAGGACATCAGTGATATCAACGGGGGTATAGCGCTCTGCGTCGAGGGTGACGACGACAAGGATGGGGAGAGAAGGAGAGAGGGGACTGCGAGGGAGGAGACGGGGTGGGCGAATGGGGTCGGTCATGGGAGTCGCATGGAAAGCGCTGCACTGGCCCACTCACCGCCGCTGCTCTATCATTGTCGACTTTCCCACGTGTCGATTTTATTAGCGCGGTCAAATACTGTCACAGCCACTCTCTCTCTCCACCACCATGTCCCAATACAAGTCCGCCCTCCGTCACCAGCAGTCCCCAGATGCACCGGACCTCACAAGGTACCGTGCTCAAGCTCAGATTCTCCAAGAAATGTTCCCCAGCTGGACAAATGACGGTGAGCATCTTCTGCTTCGCCTCGGCCGCGTCTCATCCTTTTTCTCCAAAAAGACCTCCAGTCGCTACTTGTCGAAGTACAGGGTGATGTTCAGACAGCTGCTATGAGAATCAGCGAAGGTCTGTTTTTAATTCCTCTTGTTTCTCCTTCTTACTCTAATCTCGTGCCAACAGGCACTGCCGAGCAATGGGGCTCGGTCTCCCGTAAAAAGGACAAAAAGGCGCCCTCTTCCGCTCATGCTTCGAAAGAGCCATTCCCTCCCCGTGGTGACACTCGAGGAGGGAGGGGAGGTAGGGGAGGGAGGGGTGGTCCTGGTCGCGGCGGTGCTGTTCGTGGCCGTGGTGGTCCTCCAAGGGGCGGTGCAGTGAATGGTCGGAGCCCAAGAGTCGACAGCAACAATTCACCACAAATCAATGGTGCTGCTGCTGCGTCGACAGCGCCAAAGGACGCTCCCGAGTCGGCTGACGCGTCGACTGAGCCGGTTGCTCAAGAATCCACCAGTCACCAGAATGGAGTCACCCCATCAGCTGGTTGGACCGATGCGTCGTCTTCTCAAATAACCACATCGACCTCATGGGGTAGTGCTGGTACAACCACCGCATGGGGTACAGATGCCGAGCCCAATAGTTCTTCGCCTGTGGTCACTGTAGCCCCGAGTAAAACGGTGTCGAATCCTGCGACTTCAAAGAAGTCATGGGCTCAAATTGCACGGTACGTTCGCCTCGTTTTTTTTTTTTACCTGATTAATTGATTTTTTTTCGCTAATTTGGTTCGCACACATAGACCCCAAGAGAAGCCAGCACCACCACCTCCCGCACCTGCATCTGCACCCGTAGCTGCTCCTGCCCCTCCCTCACACCCGCCTGCTCCTTCTCAACCTCCTGCACCAGAACCTGAGGCAGAGCCTCAACCTCAGAAATGGGAAGAACCTACCACGGTGCAAGCCCCGACTTGGGACGACGAGCCCCAATCCAAACCCGCTGCAGCTAGTGCGGAAACGTGGCCATCGACCTCAGATGCGGAGGAACCTAAAACTGAGCAGGTTCAAAAACACGAGGTAGAAGTAGAAGCGCCAAAAGAGCTGCTTCTTACTGAGCCTGAGAAGCAGCAAATATCTGCCTCAAAGTCTGAACCAGCTCCCATTGCACCTATCGCGACCCCAGTGCTTTCCCAGGCAGCCGCTGCAACCCCTTCACCAAAATTGACAGTTCGTCCTGCCGCTGCCGCGCACCGCTCAAGTGCTCGCTACAAAAATATCGATCAACCTGTCGTCATGCCGAGCTCATTTGGCTCTGGAATCGAAAAGGTTGGAATGCAGTTCGGTAGCTTGAGTCTCGGAGGAGAAAGTATCTTCGACTCAAATCCGTAAGCTACATTTGTATAATATCCATGTCTCGCTTGTTAACCATCGTTCTAGGTCCGAGTCCGAGGCTCCGACCGCTGCACCTGAAGCCCCCTCAACCCCTGCTCAAGCGCCGGCACCCGCTACCCAAGAATTACCCGCTCCTCCCGCAACCGCACCTGCAACTACGTCCGTTAGCTCAGCCACAATCTTCTCTCAACAACAAGCCCAACCCCAACAACCTTCGGCCATCCAACCTCTCCACACTCTCCCTTCATCAGTATCGCAGCCTTCACAACAGCTTCCTGCTCACGTTACTGCCGCCGCCTCTCCGATCCAGCAGTTTGCTCAGCAACAACATCAACAGGCTCAGCAACAAGGCCAACACCATCAACCCCAACACCAGCAACAGCATTCTCTGGCATCTGTCCATCAGCAACAGTTGCTCCAACAACAACATGTGCAACAGCAACCCCAACATACTCAACCACTCAATCAATATGCTCAACATGGTCTGGCAACGCACATGGACCCTTCGCAGCAGCCCTTGCATTCTCAGCAGCAGAGCAATTCCCACTCGAACTACTTTGGAGGACGAGGAGATGCTGCTACTGGTGCCGGGCCCTATTTCCATACTCCAACACCCCCCGCAGGGCAGGCACAGGACAGTCCTTATGGATCATTTGGACAGCTTGGTGCTCAGCCTCAGCACCAGCAGGCATCACATCTTGGCGGCTTCGGACAGGATTACAATACATACGGTGACAACCAACGAGTGAGTGGTATTTTGAATAAATTTTGCGACATCGACCTCATATCTTGACCCAGGGTTTCTATGACACGTACCAGCAGGGTGCGTTCGGCAACCGTAATGTTCTCGGTCATGAAGATGTCAAAGGTCTGCAAGGGACTCAACAACAGCCCCCTGCCAGTGGCGGCATACCGCCTTCCAATGCTCAAGGCGCTCAGCCCCACGGCTCCCTGCAAGCCGGTGGTCAACCACAACCGGCTGGTGCCCAGGCTCCTCAGGGCTACTCTGTCCCCTATCCTTATTACGCCTACCCTCAAAGCCAGCAGTTCTACAGTTACAATCCTCCGTACGGCGCCGTTCCTCAGTTCAAGTACCCTGCCATGTACCAACCCCCTTCTGGACCTGCGTCTGCACCTAGTCCTGTCAGCAAACAACCTGGTACTGGTGTAGGTGCCCTGCCACAGGGCAACCCCTACAGCCAGGGCCTGTACCCTCAGGGAGGATACGACGATTACCAGCCGCATCCTCACCACTCTCAGCATACTCAGCAACACTCTCTCGGTCTGAACCAGGGAGGTGTTGGCGCTGGCGACTATGGTAAACAATTGTACGGAAGCGGGAACTTGGGCATTCAAGGATTTATGGGTCCTGGTGGACAAGGTGCGGGTACCGGCGGACCCACCTCAAATGCTGGTGGACCGAGGGGCGCTGGATCTCCTGAGACACCCTACAAGTATGCTGCTAAGGATGTCGGCGGTGTTGCTGCGGGCCGCGGGGCTGGCCAACAAGGCCAAGGCCAAGGCCAGCCTCAAGGGCAAAGCCATGGTGGGCAAGTTCCCCAAGGTCAAGGCTTTTATGGTGGCGCCAGATTTGGAGCTGGTGCTGGCATTGGTGGTGCTGGCGGTGTCGCAGGACCGCAGCAGAGTGCACACCACCCCCAGAATGGCCCGCAAGGACACCCTGGCTACCCCCAGAGCGGCAACGATGGCAATTTCTACCAATACCGCGGCCAGCAACAGGGTTACTGGCAGTAAACGCGGACATGTTACTTGTGATATAGCTTCCTTGTTTCTTGTCATTTTTTCATGTTACATTACCTTGCTCCTTCAGTTTTTTTCTCTCTCTGATATTATCCTCTCATGTTCTAACTCGTATCATACATCTCACCTCAGTTCTCGTCGCTTCTGTACGTTATCGTAGTCCTGGGCTCAAAAAATTCCAATGCGCGCATGATGCATGATCTTCGACGACTAGCCAGTGATTGCATCGAGATAAAGCTGTCACTTATAACACTCATGAGTGACAAGTCAATTGCTGGGTATCGATCGTTTCGCCTGTCCCTTCGGTGGCCGCCTGAAGAGGCCAACACACTAATAAAATGTGAACTCACGGTGCTGTTGTCCTTGCGGACAACTTTTCGATTGACTAGTGCAATCAAGCATTTGTTCACTCGGGCTTGGATTAGATCGGGCGGCTTGATAAGGTCAATCACTAGTCCCTGCATTGAGTGTGACATCCAAAAACCGAGAAATACAGACTGACGCTTGACTCCTTGGGGTGCGGCATTAAGAAAGCCCTCAATAACTGTCTCCATACTCCGACGAAGATTCTGGGGTAAGATGTTAGTCTTCTACATAGCTTCGAGCAAATCATCGGTGGATGCATACTGGATCGCTGCCGCGGAATTCCAGTGGCAAACAAGAAATAATTCTCTCAATCTCAAGCTAAAGAGAATCAGCCAATGCTCGAACGTTGCGTAAAGGTAGACTCACACTCCGCTCCTTCTTCTCCTTCGCGCTCAGCTTGGGTTTGCCAGGCTTCTTCTTTGGTGCAGATGCTGATTTTGAAGTCTGTGCCGATATGTTCGTGGTTACGTTTTCGGCGAAGGTTGTTTCGACATCCGTGACTTCGGTCATGGCAGTTCGATCTGCAACTGCTGCTTCTGCTTCGCGTTTCTTTGCTTGAAGGGCTTCCATCGCATCTAACGCGTCCTTTTCTAGAAAAGAGACGTGGATGAAGTATTTGGCTTCACTTCCTCAATTGACCTACCTGCCCTTCTCTTTGCCATGATAAACGATGCGTCCGACGGCGCCTTGGATGTAGGTCATTCATGGGACAGATAGTAACGTCAAATGCACGTACCTGGGGCCAGTCAACAGTGAGAGCATTCATGTTCATAATATACAACCAACTTGCGAAAGATTCGTTGAACTTTGCGAGGGAGTCGCTAAGATTCTTCATTCCCTCAATGTTAGCTTGTAATACTTCGGTTTCATCAACGAATTCGGACATCGCAGGCTCAAGAAAGCCAAGGCCATGGGGAGCATCTGGGTAAGCCCCTGAGTGTGAAAGGGCAAAAAGGGAGCCCTGTGATACGCGTTTGAGGGGTGTTCGGTGGGGTGTCTGCGTGGTTGGCATCTATGATCTAAGTGGTGAACCGTGATCACGTGAGGAACGCGTCGCTCAGGGCCGCACGTGGCTGCATTTGACAAGGTTTATTTCTAAAGCCTCCGGACTAACTCGGCTTGCCTTGAATCTACTCGTCAACGAGCAGCAACCAAAATCCTTTCCTCAGCTATTCATCATGAGGCCCACTATTCCCCGCTTCAGCGAAATGCCCGGACGTATGTTGAGTCTCACTGTGCAAGCCATTTCACTACAGCTGACAATTAATTTGCCTTTTCTGTACCACGCACTTTCCTGCTTTCTATATCCCATCGCTGTGGCCTTCCCGCTCGATACCGTTTTTGAAACCCGCGAATCTAATACGAATCTCCTATCTCCTGATGACCTGTTTTGTTAAATGCCGGGTGGATTAGCCAAGGTCTATGTGAGTGTCATGCACGATCCCTAGAATGCTGCTGCAACTGACATATTTAGAACCTTTGGTGGGGTGACAGCACCGGTATTAGGCAGAAGGGAATGGTTCAGTACAGTGCGTGACTCTTACACGAAGGAAAGGCGATTCTGACTTTGGCCTTTGATTCGTTCTTTCATTCACGGTATACTCGATTAATCGTCTTCGCTCGTGAATTCTGCCTTGTACGCCTACGAAACAGCAATATCACCCTTCCAGGCCAAGGCTGCACCACGAATGATCCGCAGCTACCTCTTCAATGGCTACCGCAGGCTCGGAGGAGAACTCTTGTTCTGGTTGATTCCTTTCGGAATTGGTGAGTGTAAACATTTTGTTCATCCATTTGCTTTTCAAAATCTTGCTGCCGAGTTCGAATGCCATTGCAATATTCAGTTTTGCTAACGCAGCTTGTAGGTTACGGTACCTATACATGGGCCAAGGACTACGACCGCTGGCTGAACAGCAAAGCTGGACACCTTGCATCTGCCGAGCACCATTGATTGGAATTAGACACTTGTACCTAGAAATGCAATGGATTTTTTCAAAGCTCGTCCACACTTTTGTCCGCCATATGGGGTAATCAAATATTTGCTTGCGCAAACAAACAAGCTATATAAGGATCAGAATTTTTTTGCTTCAGGCTGGCATTTCTGCCCAAGAATGCCGGAGCAACACACTGAATACCTCGATCCCTCTACAGCACTCGAGGTCCTCAAATCCTATTCTCGCAAGGATGGGCTTTCTGCTGCAGATCTAATGGACAGTCGTGTCCATGGTGGTCTCACCTACAATGATTTCCTCCTTCTCCCGGGGAAGATCGACTTTCCTGCTTCTGATGTCGTCACCGAGACCCGTGTAACTCGCAATGTTGTCCTTAAAACTCCTTTTATGAGCAGCCCGATGGATACCGTGACAGAGGCTCCGATGGCCATTGCTCTGGCGGTGAGGATCTCTGCACTTTACTGATTTGCAGTGCCCACAACTGCTTCTGTAGCTCCTTGGAGGCGTCGGTGTCATTCATCATAACCAGTCTCCTGAGGCTCAGGCTGCCATGGTCCGCGCGGTCAAAAGGCACGAAAACGGTTTCATCACCGACCCTGTCGTACTATCGCCTTCACACCTCGTCGAAGATGTTTTGGATATCAAGGCTCGGCTCGGCTTCTGTGGAATTCCAATTACAGGTTCGTACCTATGTTTTCATCTGATCTATTGACTGCGGATGAGACTTTTATTCATAACCTTCGTTCTGCTGAGTAAACGCGTTCAACGTGTGGTTTGCGGATATTTTTATACGCATTTCTGAACTTCTTCCTCATGATCCATCCTTCTCGCATCATTTACTGACTGACTTTATCAGACACCGGCTCTCTTGGTGGAAAGCTTGTCGGTATCGTTACGGCGCGCGATATCCAGTTCCGTGACCCTCAGACACCGCTTCGTGATGTGATGACCACCTCCCTCGTCACAGCACCCTTGGGTATCACCCTTCTGGAGGCCAATGACATTCTTCGTGACTCGAAAAAGGGCAAGCTCCCCATTGTTGACACCCAGGGCAATCTCATCTCTCTCCTCGCCCGCTCCGACCTTCTCAAGAACCAATCCTACCCACTCGCATCCAAAAAAACCGATAGCAAGCAGCTTTATGCTGCGGCTGCAGTTGGCACACGGCCCGCAGATCGCGAACGCCTCGCCCTCCTTGTCGAAGCTGGTCTTGACATCGTTGTCCTCGATTCGTCTCAAGGCAATTCGGTTTTCCAGATTGACATGATTCAGTGGATCAAGGCCACCTATCCTTCTCTGGAAGTCATTGCTGGGAACGTTGTCACCCGCGAACAGGCGGCGTCTTTGATTGCTGCAGGCGCGGATGCTTTGCGTGTTGGCATGGGCTCTGGTTCTATCTGCATTACGCAAGAGGTTATGGCTGTTGGCCGCCCTCAAGCAACGGCTGTCTACGCTGTGGCCGACTTCGCTAGCAAGTTTGGTGTGCCGATCATCGCGGACGGTGGTATTGGCAACGTTGGTCACATTGTCAAAGCCCTTGCTCTCGGTGCAGGAGCTGTCATGATGGGTGGGCTACTTGCTGGCACGGAGGAGGCGCCTGGTGAATACTTCTACCATGAAGGCAAGCGTGTCAAGGCGTATCGTGGCATGGGTAGTCTGGAGGCGATGGAACAGGGCACTACGAAGAAGGCGGCCGTGAAGGGTAAATATACGTTGTCCAACAAGGACAAAACCGTCGAGAACGCTGCGACTTCGAGGTACTTCTCTGAGAGTAGCGCCGTCAAGGTGGCGCAAGGTGTCTCTGGTGATGTTCAGGACAAGGGCAGCGTCAAGGCGTTCTTACCTTATCTGCACGTCGGTGTACAGCATTCGCTCCAGGACATCGGCGTCAAGAGCATCGCTGCTCTTCAGAAGGAGGTCAAGACCGGAAATGTGAGATTCGAGTTGAGGACTGCTAGTGCGCAGGTTGAGGGTGGTGTTCATGGGCTAAACTCGTAAGTTGATGTTGCTTCTGTGATGTGTCTGGTCTGACGCGAGGTCTAGATACACCAAGAGGCTCTTTGCTTAGGCAAAGGTGTTGCTACCGGCTGGGCATAGATTTTGCTATCGATTAGGATTTATGTTGTATCCACTACGGATTTCTTGAATAATGACCTGTATCTGTAGTTGTACAAATTGCGTGTTTGGGGGAACAAGCTGTGAAATTCTGTGCTAATCGTGGCGCAATCGTCAGCGATGTCGTTTTAGATATTTACATGTATATAGCGCCACGAAAGCACAGTCTATGATTTTCGAAAGAACGACTCGAGTTTCATGTTTGACGAACTCGCTTTGCCCTAAGTAGATTGTCATCAGAAAGATCGCAGGTTTTGAACTAGAAGCATGATTTTACCTTGGGTTGTTTCCGCTTCGTAGGTGACTGGGGATTTGGCTGAGAAGCAAAAAAAACTAGATCAATGTACTCACTTTGCTTGGGCTCGAGGTGGGTTTCGTCGAGTCGTAGAGAGCGATGAGCATGACGGCACCGTAAAGTGTGGGAGCTTGTCTTTGCCTTTGGTGAGCCATTCGTAATATCTGGGACGGATGAGAGGCACGTATGAGAGGATTGAGAGATACGTACCCTTGGGCAAACTATCTGGGACGGATGAGAGGCACGTATGAGAGGATTGAGAGATACGTACCCTTGGGCAAACGGCACATCGTTTCTTGCCCTTGATGCTGTCGAGGCCAGTTCTGAGTTCAACTTGCCATAAGTCACGTAGAGAATCGCTCTAGCGTCCTTCAGGAAGGAGGCACGGGAGGGACGTATTTCGACGCGTGACAGGAAGTGAGACTCGAGAGGGTCGACTTGAACCATCATCATCAGCGCGTACCCGACGCGCCTCTCTGCAAGCAGCTTCCTCTCGAGTCTTCTTAACGTCTCACTTCGTAGTTTCCCGATGCCCAAGGGCAAAGGAACGGCGCGTGCTTCGTCTAGAGCGCCTTCCTCGGACTTGACCGCACAGACCTCGCGACCTTCGACGCATTCACCGCCACATATGTTTCAACTCAGTTGCCTCCTCTATGGCAGCAAGCCAGCTGATAACTCAATTTTCTTCGTGGACGTCTCACCTGGCGATCGCATCACAACTGTCCGAGAGAGAATCTGGAAAAAGCTTTCCCCCGACGGCGTGCGGGCTTTTGAGTTAACTCTCTATACTCCCATATCGGCCATTTCGACTTCTGATGGGGACACGTTCGAAAGTGCGATTGCTGAGGTCGATCTGGGCACGCAAGAGGGTTCGGCTCTTTTCAAGAGACTCCGTCCTATAGAAACGGTTCTTGAATCAGGCTTTTCTGAACCCACAAACAATGACTTGCATATTTTGGTTCTTGTCCCGAGGGGTGTGTTAGTACCTATTCTATAGGACAGACACTGATTTGTCACCATTTACTCTAGTGGGAAAGAGGAAGCAGGAATTTGGTTAGTCGCACAGCGTGGTCAGCTGGACGTTCACTAACGGCGATCCCTTTTCAGCCGATATAGGCGATCCCCTTGCATCATGGCAACCTAAGCGCAGCAAGGGAGAGCTACCAGGAGTGGATCAATTAGCTCAGATTGCTAATTCCCCACTGACTGAAGAAGAGAAGATACCAATACCTGATCGGTGGATGAATAGCCTTGTTTCAGAGATGGTGGATTTCTGTACGCTAGACGATGTCCGACTTCTGTTCCGACTCGGTGAAGGGCAAATCCCACTCTCTCAAAAGTTCTTCTACGCTATTATACACCCTCCCCCGGATGGTGACACTGAAGATTTGTTCCATCATTTCTCGGACCTGAATGTCCGTGACATGCTAGAAAGTCTCCTCCCCGATGGGAAGAGCATGCGCAATAGTAATCGTCACACCGCCACTAAATTCTTGCGTCCCGATTACGCATTCATTCTTCAAGACATTTGCCCAATCCGGGGTGAAGAGAAGCCTCCGCGGAGTACCGGCAATCCGAAGGCAGAACTTGCAGCAAAACTTGCATGGGCATATAATCCAGCACCTTATGTTTTCGGTAAGGTGAAAATGACTAGGCTTACAGTATATTTTGATCACTGCTTCAACAGGGTATTATGCCATTGGGCCGGATTTTACTCTGGCAGCAATCACTCCTCCCATGCAAGGCCGTACCCTTCCAGTTGTGCATGACATTGCCTCTGCCAATCTTCGGCTCCGGAAAGAGCGAATCAAGAACATGTGCCGCCTCATCAAATTATCACCATTTATTCGAACTTTGGCTACCTTAGTCCCTTCCTCCGATGCCGAGTTTCAAGTATTAGAAAGGTTACTTTGTGTGCTTTTGAGGTTTCTCAAGGTCTGGCATCTGATTATATCACAGGGATAATGGAACGATTGAGGTTGCGGGGCACGGGGTTGTCAAAAAATACACCAAACGTGACAAGCATCAACGTATTGACCACCTGAAGAAGGTTTATCATCTTCTCGATGAGAATAAGGTTCCAAATGTTGATAAACTCAAAACCACATTCGACTCGACTGCTGTTATCTTTCCACGAGGGATATCCAAGCCACCTGAAACTCAGAAAGAACTCCTTAGAGCGCTGGTATGTGTATTACAAGCACTTCAGGCAAGTAACTAGTTGAAAGTCAGGAATAACTTATGATATGGAATGAAGGTTCTCCATCAAATACCACTTTTCCACAGAGACATTCAGTGGCCGAACGTCATGCGAAGCCTCGATGATCCACAGAAGTGGTTTATCATCGACTGGGATGAAGCTAGTGTCCCTCCTACAACGGCTCAGTCTCACCTAAATCACAGATATCACTCGCCTTCTGTTTTTAGTGACGGACACGGTGCAGAGGTCGATATCTGGGGTGTTGGTGAACTGATTCTCCGGAGTGAAGCATTGGATGTTTCGTCGGAGCTACGAGCTCTTGGGCAACGGATGAAGGACTCGATGATGACTGCCCAGGAGGCATTGCACGAAATCGATAGGTTGACAACCGTTTAGGCATTGAAATTATAGCAAAGTTTGTCCTTATCCTCCGATAAAAGAATACATTTCTTAACCGCGCCGACGTGTACAGATCATGATAAACATGAGGAATGCAGACATAGCTTAGCGTAGTGCCGCCGCCGTTAACGAGATTCTCTGTATGAGTGTTTGTTGTGCTGAGGGTCTTGTCCTTGTGCTTGCTCCAGTGCGGCACGAGACACGTCGGTGTACAGTACTCGCTCCAGGACATTGGCATCAAAAGCATCGCTGCTCTTCAGAAGGAGGACAAGACAGAAAATGTGAGATTTGAGCTGAGGACTGGTGGTGTTCATGGGCTAAACTCGTAAGTTGATGTTGCTTCTGTGATGTGTCTGGTCTGACGCGAGGCAAGATGCTCTTTGCTTAGGTTTCTTGAATAATGACCTGTATCTGTAGTTGTACAGATTGAGTGTTTGGGGGGGACAAGTCTTGCTAATCGTGGCGCAATCATCAGCAATGTCATTTTCAAAACCAGAATTATATTCTACAAGATAGATGTGTACATGTATATAGCGACACGAAAGCACAAATTATGATTTTCGGAAGAACGACTCGAGCTTCATATTTGACAAACTCGCTTTGCCCTATTGTCATTAGAAAGAGCGCAGGTTTTGAACTTAGAGGACATTCTACCTTGGACTGTTTCCGCTTCGTAGGGGACTGAGGCCTTGGGTAAGAAATAAAAAAGCTAGATCAATGTACTCACTTTGCTCGAGGTGGGTTTCGTCTGATTTCGTTGGTTTACCTTTGGATTGTCTATCACTTCGACGTCGCTGTCTTCAGTCCTCGTCTTTTTGGTTGGTGACGCGGTGAGATCAAGGACGTCGTCTGGGCTGCGTGATCGCTTAGGGGGCGATGCCTGAGACGACTTGGATTTAGCAGCTTGTTTAGAGAACATGGCTTGTATGCCATCCTTGCGAGCGGCGATTGGTTCGATGAACGTAGGAGACTCTGTGCCGACTTTGCCGACTTCTCTAGGTACTTGGTAGCTACTGGACTTTAGGACGGAAAGACGAAAAGGGGGAGAGTCTTACCACTCGAGAGGGTGGTCCACGTCAGAGTAGGGTCTGACGAGCTTTGTGAGAGCAGGTGTCCATGTTTGGGAGTCGGTGTTGAGCCATGTGTCGAGGGCAACGCGGGTGGATAGGATGACGGGTTGGCGATCGTGCAGCCAGGAAAAGTCTTTGTTGGCTTCGGTGGTGACGATGGTGAATGTCCATAATGGGGTGGTTTGTCCTGGGTTTTGTCAGTGTGGTTTTGGATGGGAATGGGCGGACGTGCCTTCCAGGACGACAGAGTCGTAGAGAGCGGCCATGAGCATGACGGCGCCGTCACGGTGTTTGGTAAAGTGTGGGAGCTTGTCTTTGCCTTTGGTGAGCCATTCGTAGTATCTGGGACGGATAAGAGGCGCATATGAGAGGAGTGAAAATTACGCACCCTTGGGCAATGACAGCACATCGTTTCTTGCCCTTGATGCTGGCCCACATGCCGCCGCCGTCGACGAGGTTTTCTGCACGAGCGTTTGTTGTGCTGAGAGTCTTGTCTTCGTGCTTGCTCCAGTGCGGGACTAGACCCCACTTCATGGTGTGCAGGACGTAGCCGCCGGGTCCTTGACGGAGAACGGGAGCTTGGGAGCGTGGGGCAATGTTGTACCTCGGAACGAATTGTTCCTCGTCGATCCATTCGTTAACGTCGACGCCATCGTGTCCAGGAACGTGTCGGATGTCTGCGCGCTGTGTATGGTGAATAGAGAAAATGAAAAAACGGAAAAAAAGGCGCACGGCAAGACGGAGAGCAAAGCGTCCACACATAGAGGGGCGTTGTTTGGCGGTGTTGACGCGGAGAGGAGGTTGTTCCCACGGCGGGGAAGCGGTGAACCGCCACCACGACGTTGGGCTCATCATGGAGCTCGCTGCTACGAAACTACTCGAGTCGGCTACACACCGCACACTGCATGCGCAGGCTTTCTCTCGCTCGTCCACGCAGGCGTCGCTGGTTCTGACGGACTTGCTGTCGCGGTATCTCGCGCTTCTTGCGTCGACGTGCGCTAAATATGCGAGTCATGCTGGACGGACTAGTGTTACTGTACACGATGCTATAGGGGCGCTGGGGGACATGGGTGTGGAGATTGAGGAGCTGGGTGAGTATGTGGGGACGGAGGGCAAGGAGCTCGGGCGGTATGCGCTGTGGAGTGGGAGGAGGGTGGAGGATCTGGGAGAGCTCAAGGGTGAGTGAGGTTGGTTAGGCGTATGCTGCCTCGTCAACGGGTCTTGCAGCGCAATTGAAAGAAGGGACAAGAACGGACGATGCCATTCCGCTCGTATACGCACCGTGTCCTGGTGAAATGGACTCTGACGACGACGACGAAGAGGAGGATTCAAGTATTGACGACGACACACCACCTTTGAAACGAGCACGGACAGCGAGCTGGGAGGCGCCGGAACACATACCCGATTTCTTGCCGCCGTTCCCGGCGCTGACGCCGTCAGAAGCACCCGAGGTACCTCCAGACACGCCGCAGCCAGCTCAATTTGAGCTGCCGCCGCGGGTGGCGATGGCTGAAACATCAAAAGCACCAGCGGCGGCGCTTACGGCGACGTCTGCGTCAGATTATCTGATGCAAGTGCCATACGGGCAGTCGTCGCTGGCGCAGGTAGCGGAATGGCACCTGCCCACTGCACCACGGCTGGCGCCTGAGGCGGCGCGTGTCACGCAGATCGAGACGGAGCCGGCGCTGGTCAAGGCGTACCACCATATTCTGACGCACCCGCCACCGGCGCAGGTGCCGCAGCCGACGCTTCCGCGGTACAAGGTGTCGATGGGACTGCTGAAGCTGGTGCAGGGTACGCCGCGGTGGGACGTGGGGGACACGCTGTATGGGTGTGTTGCGCCGAATGGACCGCGGGTGGGGAGCATAGGGCCGACGTACCCGATCGCGGTGGGGGCAGGAGAGGAGAAGCGGGAAAAGTTTCCGCCGACGCTGCCGCGTGCAGTGGGCGCGGGAGAGCGGGTTGTGCCGCTGGTGAGCCAGCAGGGGTCGCGAATCCAGGAGCTGGCGCGGAGTGTGTTGCCGGTGTGTGCTACTAGATTTTTTTTCTGCGTTTTTATCTGACGACCAGCAGCCGTCGATCGTGTCGCGGGTGAGCCGACTGACGCACCCCCCGGCACTGCAGCGGGGTGCGAAACTGCTGGTGTACGGCGGGGGCGTGCCGGCGGCATGGAATGCACACGCGCTGCCGGCCGAGAAGGAGGAGGAGGCGGGGCAGACGCACAAGGGCGCGCTGGGAGACGCGCGGCTGTTTGCGACGTGGGAGGTGGAGGCAAAGGACTTCCGGGTTGGGATTGCGCCACGCCGGACGCGTAGATAGCGTGTAGTGGTTTGTTTGTACACACTTGATATGTTCTCTGAGCTGGCTGAGATTAGCCGCAACGCGTCCGTCATTTCCTCGTCGTCGTCCTCGTCGTCCCTCGCTGCCGACGCCGACGCCCGCCCGCCCCGCCCTGCCCGCGTGTTTGCGCCGCCGCGCTCGGCGTCGGACCCGCCGCAGTCCGTGCGCGAGCTGCCCGCCTACATCCAGCGCGAGCTCGGCGTCGAACCGCGGACCGTCTCGCCGCACGACTTTGAGTTTGGCGACATCCTCGGGCACGGCTCCTACTCGACCGTCATCCACGCCCGCGGCAGAAACTCGGGTCGCGTCTACGCCGTCAAGGTCCTCGACAAGGCCCATCTCCAGCGGCACAACCAGCGCCGCACCGCCTATGCAGAGAAGGAGGCCCTCGTCGTCCTCGGCACTGCACACCCTGGCATCGTGGGTCTCCACTCGACGTTTTCTGATGCATGGTCCCTCTGTCAGTTGCTTGCTGTGACAAACAAACAACACTCCTTGCTAACGCCCTCCATCCAGACTTTGTCCTCGACCTGCTGCCAAACGGCGAGCTCCGTGCTCTCATCGTCCGCTATGGCTCGCTTTCGCTGCCCTGCACCCGCTACTACATTGCCCAGCTCACCGACGCCCTCGCCTACATCCACTCCAAGGGCGTCATGCACCGCGACGTGAAACCCGAAAACCTCCTCCTTGATGCCCGTTTCCGCCTGGCTCTCGCTGACTTTGGCACCGCAAAGGTCCTGCCTCCTGACAGCCCAGGCCATTCCAACACCTTTGTCGGCACTCCCCAGTACTATTCGCCCGAGCTCCTCGCCAGCTCCCACACCTACCCCGCGTCCGATCTCTGGGGCCTTGGCTGTGTCTTGTTCGAGCTCCACACCGGCACGTTTGCATTCAACGGCCCATCGCCCCTCCTCACCTGGCGCCTCATCAAGGCCCTCTCCTATACCATCCCTGATGCATTTGATACCGACGCCGCCGACCTTGTGCGGCGTCTCTTGCTGGTAGAGCCAGCAGACAGACTCGGCGCAAACGACATGGCCGCCCTCAAAAACCACCCGTTCTTCAACACCATCGACTGGGACAAGATCTGGGACGAGCCTCATCCTCTGCTTGAAAGTGGGCTCAAGCAGCCCCCAGAGCCTGTCAGCCCAATATCGTCCGACGCCGAGCTCAGTGCACAACTCAGAGAAGAGAGGATGCAAGAAGAAGACGACGACGAAATTGCCTGGGCCAAGGATGCGCGGATTGCTGCGTATCTGCCTGGCCTCCGACACATGAATGGAAACACCGTGCCTGCAGTGCAGCCAGTCGGTGACTATAGGTTTCCAAGGGTCGAAACCAACGAGGAAGATATACCCTACGATGCCGTCGAGGCGCTTGACCTCGCTGTGCCAGAAGCGGACGCCGCTGCAGATCTGGCTCTCGAACAGCCAGTCAATGTTGACGTTGTCGAACAAGCCCCGAATCTAGAGGTTCCGTCAAGCTTTGCGCACCTCTTGCAACCCAAGGAGAGATTGATTCTCTTCACTCCACTCGTACCAGAGTCCTCTACTCCAGGAGGTCTCGTCCGTTTCCTTCCCCGCTTGCTCTCGGGGAAAAAACCAAAACTCAAGGAACGCGTCTTGTTGCTCACTGACCGACGTGTACTGTGTATCAACACTGGCAGCAAGAGTGCACCCACGCTCAAAGCTGAATATTCGTTGACTAGGGGTGTCAAGGTCGAAGCGAGAGGTAATGACGGCGTGACTGTACTAACTGTAAGTGGTCAGTTTTTGGAAGAACATTGCTGACGGTCCACAGGGTGACAAGGGAGTGGCGTATGTATTCGACGAGCTAGGCGCACAGGAAAAATGGGTGCAGAATATTCGCGGGATATTGGGCGACTCGTAGTCCTTAGATGTAGAATATGCAAGACAAAAACAAATAATGTTATCTACAGATACATATGCATGAATAATAAAAATTATAAAATCCCATAGAGTATTCAGTCTTCGCTCAGCAGCTTGATGACCGTGTAGGCGATCGCAACGCCAAGGATGAGGATGAGGGCCATCACGCCTCCAATGTACAGCGCAATCTCCAGCTTGCTCACCTCGGGCGAGGGCGTTTTCGGAGGTAGACGCCCAGCCCGAATGTCCTCGAGGCGCTGCTTCTTTGCAATCTCAAAGTCGAGCTCCTGCTCCTTGCGGATGATGCGTGTGCGCGGGTCTTCTTCGTTGAATGAGACCCCGTTAGTGCTGAGAAGGACGTGTGAAGGATAGTGTTGTTCCAGCCATTGCTCGATCTATGAAATAGTGGGCAAGCGTGTAACAAGAGAGGTGAAAGGCTCGCACCCTGCCGCATGCGACTGATATCCGCAAAAAGTTGGGATCGGTCGTGACTGCCTTGGCATGGATTTTGCGCGCGTATTCGACAAAGATGACTGCAACCTCACGAGGGTTGGTTGAACGCATGATGAGCTGCGACAGTATCAGACTCAAGACAGAAAAGCTTGAAGGCTAAACTTGCCCGTGCCGCCTCTGCCTTGCGGATTTTAATGTTCCGGTCAAACATCATTGGGTTCATGAAACATAGTTCGAGTGTCGCGATCGCCATAGAGGCGGGAATCGCGCAGAAATTGAACACACTTTGGTTTTTGAGCAGCCGTAGATAGTCCAACGCGTCAATGGCGTGCCGTAGCGCGTCGACGATCATCCCGCTCTGCGCCCACATTGCCCGTTCGCGCGCATGCGGCGCGTACATGTCTTTCATCTCGGAAAACCCGTACTCCTTCCGCCCCCATATCTCGCGCGGCCAAAAGTACCGCTGCTCATCCACGTCTTCGCGGTAGTCACGGATAATGTTCGTTTTCTGCAAGAGGAGACCCATCGAGTTGGACAGCTCGAGTTGGTCCTTGATCCAGGGCGCTTCTTTGTGAGAGGCAGAGAATATGCCGGAAAGACCCTCACCGACGAGGCCGGCGACGTAGTGGCAGTACAAGTCGTATTCTGCAATGGTATCGAGGTATATAGAGCCTGTTGTAGCGGCTTTGTGCGCATAGTCGGCCATGCCGGTTTCCATTTTTTCTGCAATGTCGACAATGACGTCGCGGTAACTGGAATGGCATGAATAAAGTTAAAATAGAGTATGTGATACGTACGAAGGGTCAAGTCGATTGAGTTCGTCGACGACAACGTCATATTCGACGAGGAGTTGCCGGTCTTTCTCGTTGGGACCACAGCCGTCGTATTTCCAGCCAGGGGTGACGGTGTGTTTGTGGAAGGAGCGAAGGATAGGTTGTTTGATATGATCAGGAATTGTCATGTCATCTTCAATGGTATCAAGTCCACGAAGGACGAGGTAGAATACACAAATCTGGATGGGTGTAAGCAAGCCTCATGTGCTGTGCTGTGCTACTCACTGTCCGGGCCAAGTCGCCGTCAAGCTCCTTGATAACAGCCGAAAAACTTCGACTAGTCTGGTCGAGAAAGGCCCAGCATCGGCGCATGGACTCTCTGTCCCAGCCAGAGGTCGGATACTCCTTCACAGAGGTAATGTCGCGCTTCTGCTCATGGTAAAAGGAAAACTGAACAAGAGTACGGAATTCATTGGGATGGGTGAGGAGGAGGACAAGCCAGTTGCTGATGCTCATGGTGGTGTGTGTCCAGTGCCCCAAAGTTGCCTGACTTTGCCTCGTACGATTCGCGACAGTCACGTGAGTGCCCGCCCTAAATTCCATCACATGAACGCGTTCCAACGCGCCGCTTGTGTGTGCCGTCTCCAATGCCTCTCGTCCGTATAGAGCTCTGCGATTTCAAGTCGTATCGGCAAGTAGAGTTTCGAATTCTGTTGAAGAGGGCTCATCTTTCTCTGCAGAGGACACCAGACAATCGGGCCCTTTAGAAACTTCACCTCTGTGATCGGTCCAAATGGCGCAGGCAAATCAAATCTCATGGACGCCATCTCTTTCGTGCTCGGAGTCAAGAGTGCTCAATTGAGAAGCTCTCAACTCAAGGATCTTGTGTACCGTGGCAGGAGACTGGGCAAACCAGACGCAGAAGAAGGATCAGAAGCTGGCGCTGCAGAAGAAGACGACGACGGTGAAGGAGAGGGAGAAGGGACAGCCAAAAAGGCATGGGTTCTCGCGGTATATCAGGATGCAGAGGGGAAAGATTGGAAGTTTCAGCGAACGTGCGTGCCTTTCACCGCCGCCAATCATGCCCCTCCCACCCGACCCACCCCACCCCTCACCCCAGTTGCACACCGCACACCCCCCAATCACGCCCCCCTGCCCGCGACACC
>JAGGAR010000020.1:36192-62782 GCA_017657315.1 Termitomyces sp. K1Ag | reverse complement strand
TGACAGGTAGAAAGTGTGTCGTAAATACGAACCAGTAGAAATTCCTTAAAGATCGGACCGGTGAAATTGGCTTTGATCCATGTTCCGAGAATACGTACATACTCAGTAGCAGAAGAAGGGCAGGAGGTGTTTACTTGCCGTTTTGGGGCTACGCGTTCTTTGTATGTATTTGTCAACTGCCCAAAAATTCATGCCTGCGTCGAGTCGACGTCGGGTGAATCCTTTCGCACAGAGCGACCACCGCTCCGCGTTCAATGAATGATCCTGCTCACCCGGAGATCACCCGGAAATGTTTTTCATCGAGACATCATGTCCTGATTTGTAAACCCCTCTCTCACCGCTTCATGAGAAATGTGGAAACAAGTGGGTTCATTGGTACCTTATGTTCGATCCACTTCATTGGCCCCGCGCTGATGCCAGATGCTTGCAACAGGAATGGAGCGTGTTTTATGATTGCTCAAGTAAGATGTCTCATGTACCGACACCGTCACTTTTGACGGTCACTACGAATAACGAATCAATCGATGGCTACTCACTGGACTAGCTACAATACTAACGAAGGACCGTCATTCTTGCCTGAGGATGGACGCACACTCATGATCTCTGTCGTACTTGACGCTGGTTCTCAGAAGGACTTCGAAGGGATACGAGTTGTCATCGTACACCAAGAGAACGAAGGAGCGGAAATGGTACGCGATCGAGGACCTCATACCAAACTCTACTCACATGCCGTCAGTCTGTTCAAGAGTGCACTAGTCCAGCCCGTTCTAGTTACAGTGTAACGGGTCTCAACTACAGAAAGGCGCTGACTTCACGCGCTCTCGCAAAGTCTATGGGTCACTATGTGCATACGATCGGCGATGGGAAACTTTGCACTGTCGTTTTCGAGCTTGCTCCTTCACAGACATATTGGGGCCAGTTCGCCAGGCTGGCTCTAACAGGGCATCGAACACCCCAACCCGCACTTCGCGTCATACTCGATCACATTGAGCACAAAGTCTCCTCTACGCTCCTCTTCCTTCACTGTAGTCACTCAGCACAACCAGAGTTCAGCCCTGGCGGAAATATCAGAACACCTACGAGAGCTCGCGCTCATTGTGTTCGCATCGTTCCAGTCCCCAAAAACCGTCCTCCACGGCCCACCTTCAATCTCCCTCAACCAATACTATCTCGAATCATCTTCTTCGCTTTCTCTGACAAACAAAAGGGATGGAGGAAAGGTCTTCTGTCATGTAGCCTTGTCTGCAAGTCTTGGGCATACCTCGTCGATTTTTTCTTTAACGACTTCCAGGATGTGGATATATTTAGATTAGATCATGATCCTCCGAATATTGCCACAGTTGCGCGTTCTTTACAGAGGAATCCCTCTCGTGCCCCCCTTATCAGGACTTATTCACCTGCTAAATATTTACGACCAATGCGCATTACGAATACGGCATTCATGGCGTTCTGCGAAGCACAAAACACAATACTACGTCATGCGACATCTACAACGGACTTAGCTATAGAGTCCACACACGCCTTTCTCTTCCACGAGTTTTACGACATCCTTTGTAGCCTAAGGGAGGTCAGCAACCTACGGGTAACACGAACGCAGCGGTTCGGTCCTCCTGATACGGGGGATATCCGCCACTTGACTTTTGAAGAAATTTTGAAGGTTGTATCTCTCTGGCCGCATCTCAAGAGGTTGAGTATAGTAAATTGGAAGTTATCATCGGGATTTGATTCCCCCTCATCAAGTGGCGCAGATCTCGAGGTGTGATCTTTTATGTAAATCTGCATTTCAATCGCTATCTAAATCATGGTACTGTAGCATGGTCGAATCACTTGTCCCATAGAGAACCTAAACCTGGGCATTGGTATGCTTAAAGGTCCCCTGCTCATGCGCCTAACAGGACCATCATTCTCCCCACCAACCTTACGCGTTGTCCGACTCGACGCTGTCAAAGGCCTCACCAACTCTGATTTCCTCGCATTCCTACTGCGAGTATCTCCAACACTTGTGTCCCTCTCTGTCTTAGCCTGCCTAATGTGGCGCAACTCAGATGAGGAAGAGCACGCCATCGACACAGCTATGCCTAGCCTAACATCGCTCGAGACGCTTGTACTCGACGGTGATCTTTCAAGTAAAAAGGCACTCGTAGGAAAAACACGACGAATGCCGCTGGATGAAAATACGTCTCGGGAGAAACATCGTATCTCACTTTGCAACCCTCCAATGGTGCGATTGGAAAATGTCTTGGATGCTGTATCCGTCACTGGCTGGGACTCAATTCACGTTTACCTGGATACCCCGGTTGGGTATTCACCACAGTCGAGTGCGGAGGTTGCTCAGGCTGCCAAGGCAAGAGGTATCGATTTTCGTGTTTCTATCTCTCCGAGGGAACTGGGGCCGGAGGACGTTAGTTGATGCCGTGCAGACATGGTCTGGATTTGTTTATTCTTACTTACGGTGGGTTACCTGGGACATTTATTTGATTATGCTCATATGTCTAGACTCGTTGCATGATCAACAATCCACACTTCCCATTTTTCTCTGGGCTGTCATGATGCGGGAACAACCTTTCCTGTCCAGAAAGTGATCTAATATTTCAGAATGATCAACATGGTGGTCTCAACATGAGGGATGCTGAATGGTGCTCGTCTTGTAATTCATGTATAATCAAGTATTGTATAATCATGACATACAATGTCTTGTGTGTTTTTTTTGAGAGAGCCGGGGAACTACATATGTAGTGCTTGTCGCAAGGATATTCTTCGAACCCCCCTAAGGCTATGTTGCGCCCAAGCTGCCCGGGGCCGTTCAGACGGGACTCAGTTCTCTCCTCCGTTCAACCTCAATTAACTTACAATACGTGGCTAAGGATCGTCTGTTCAGTAAGTTTGCGGATAAATGCTATCGCTCTGCCAGGTAGGCTGCCGACTGCGTGATCGGGGCATAGTATTGATCCTTCTACCTTGACCAACTTCAAGTTTGTGTTGCTCTGTTCGACTCTTACGATAGATTATCTTCCTTCGACACTGTACGTATCATAGACTTCCATAACTCAGAATCAAATTCTCTCAACAGATCATCCGAGTCGACCTGGAACTTCGACTCGTACAGATCGAAGGAGTGCCATGAGAGATGGTAATGAGAATATATGACATCTCGTGAGCCGTAGTTTGTGAAAGGCATAAGCTACATAAGCTACTGTCATCGAATGGCAGTCTTTGTGATTATTTTTCTATTTGCAGAATGAAGCTTCCGGCGATAGGAGTGTAGAAGAGAAGAAGGCTCAAGCTGTTGCCGAAACTCAGGCTGAGGCAAACGGTGAACCAGTCCTAGACATTCCCTCGCTACAGCCGGTCAGCTTCTTGATTGTCGTTGAGATAACAGAAGACGACTTCTGGATGATGCCATGCCGGGTGGAATGTAGACTCGGACTCGGAAGGGAACTGACATCACAGGAAAGAGAATAACGCTGTGAGCTCCTTACTTCCTAGTCTGAGCGAACTTGATCTCAAGGAAAATCCTATGAGATATGGTATGAGATATGCCTGTTGGTGTCTAAAAATATCAGGAAGTCAACGAGTTCAGGCAAGTTCCATCAATGACCATCATTGTCAGTCCCCTTTGTGAATGCCTTGACTCCGTATATCACTGCTATTAAATCTTCGTCTCACTTCGAACTTGTACACCTAGGCTTACTTACTGCTAGAGGATAATCCCAGTCCCACTCTCAAGGTGATGCGGTTCTGAGGTAAACCATATGAAAGGTTCTTGAAACAAATCGTGATATTTACTAAATATCTTAGTGCCCGCGCCGAGAAGGAACTGAGTCTGGAGAAGGAAAAAGAGGCAGTTCCATAGGTAAGCGCTTGGCGTAGCGCTCTGATAAATTCACTCACGCGGACAATAGCCTTCAAGCCGTTACCCCGTGGTACGTCTTTTTCAGAAAGGCTCCGACGTGGACTCTTCCACTCGGAGAATAAATTCTTTTTTTTTTCCGTTCCTTGAACTCTTCATGATCTTCAGTCCGCGATTACCTGTCACGATGTTCCTCAGCTTCATGTTCTCTTCTCTGATGCCCTCGCAATGCATAAATGGGAGCTCGTAGTGTACGTTGATTGATATTGAATTAAATTTGGATGCATTTAACTCCATTCTTACTTACCTTGGAGACTCACTGTTGATCAGGCTCAAATGTCTGGACTCTCATAATGGATTCCTTGGACTTCTCTGATGCACGGAAGTCCAGAACAACCTTCTCGTACAAAAAATGAGCTACACAATACAAAGCAGCGGAGCTAGAAAATTTCACAGCAGGCTTTTGTAGAGCAGCAGGTTGAAAGGCCTTGGTCGCGAATTCTTAATAGGCTGCGGCAATCTCGAAGGGTGGACTGATGTTTCCGGAATCTCCATACACTACAAGGAAAAAGGGTTGAGCTAAGTGATTCCGAATACTTGAGAGGGAGACGCTTACAAACAATGGCGTATTCGCCGGGTGTGATATAGTCAGGAACTGTTACGTCGATACTACCAGCGCGAAGGTCGAAGCCTTTCGCAAGTGTGATCTGGGGCGTCAGCGATTCAGCTAAAGCCGTATCAGCAAGGTTCAAGCATTTGCACGATGGTAGAAGCATACCTGGCTTGAGTACGACGCTTGCGAGATTGGAAATATTCACAGGGGCATCCGATGTGTCCCTGTATACCAGCAAATCAGAAACAAGGGAGAATGAATATGAATACTTATGTCGACGGTGTTGATACTTAGACTTACCATGTGACGGTCTCAACACTGCCGACCATCCAGACAGTGGATGCATTGGGGCTAATGATATGTGGATCGAAGATGTCTAACGCAGCACGGGCATTAACAGCTGCACCATTAGCTACAAAGAGGAGCGACGAAGCGAGAGCGGTAAGAAGAATCTTGGTCTGCATGATTCCAGAGGCAAAGAACCAATTGGTTGTTGGTCTGTAATGCAGGCAGCTGAGACGTTTAAATAGACAAACCGGGACCCAGATAGAACGTTCAAGTTAACCGTCAGAATCCAGATTCAAGGGCACTACTCCCCGTGTTTAAGAACAGATGTTTAGATGTGACTGCCTTCTTACAGCTATACGGCGTGGGCCTGACAGCGAAGTTATACGGCGTGAACCTGACAGCGAAGTTATACGGCGTAAGCCTGACCCCTTAAGTAGTCTTCGCTAGTGATTTGCAAGGCCCAAAAGCCTGGGCTTGCCAAAGACTGTAAGCCGGGCCTTGAGCCTTCAAGTGGGCCCCAAGCCCGGGCTCAAGGGAGAGAACTACTTACCTGTGCAAATCATTGGTTATAAAGAAGAAACAAATGAGTTCTCAGCCTTAATAAAGCCCAGGCTCTCAACGGGTCTAGCCGAGCCGAAGCCCACATAGAGTCCGGCTCGGCTCAAATCAATATCGCTTGTCGTCGAGACTAAGTTGAGATGGGTAGATGGGTAGATGGATGGCCTTGCTGACACCTTTCATTGAATGAGATGGAAAATGCATAAATAATATCTTTCAATAATTTACGTGAGAAGCTACTCTCATGCAAACCGTACAGTTCTCTGTTTCTTGTAAGCGGGCTTGCTATCGACATCATGCGACATAGGACTCATTGGATCTTCAGTTCTGATGTGCTTCACCGGGGAAGCTATTTTCACGGGCTGATTGTCGGCATCATCCAAAGGCCGGACGGTGAGTAAGGGCATATCAATGGTCACAGATTGTTCTGGTGGAGAAGTGATGAACTTTGGATTCTAAAGGCGAGTCAAGCACTTCATCACCTGGCTTCGTACCGAAAACTCACAGCGATGTAATGGCGCATGCCGGAATCCTCAATAATCTTAGGCACCTTTTCGTGGCTTCCTCTGAGAAAATTTCGTCGAGCCATCATGTTTTCTTCGGCAGTCCCACGAATCGCCAACGTCTTGACTATATACCAGTCACATCAGTCAGCAAAGCTAGAAAAATTTGTGACACAAAGGCGATTCCTACCCGTTATGGCTCGGGTTTGCCCAATTCGGTGTGCTCGCTGACAGAATAATGGATTGGTGCAAAAAAGGTAAGCAGAATGAGGACATACCTTGATGGCTTGACTTTCAACATCAGCCTGCCAAACTGGTTCGCAAAAGATAACTCGTGAGGCGGAAATAAGGTTCCTATAACATCACACAATTATGAGGTCGTGTCGAATAGTGTCAGGCAATCAAGCATACAAGCCACGAGCACCATGCTTCAACTCCATGAGGAAAACTCGGTATTTCTCAGACGTTTCAAAGGTCAGCACCATTTGCTCACGGAAACGAACATCGATCTGAGTCGTAAAGCGCAAGAACTTGATATGTATGAGTTCCAATGCCTCAGCTACATGAGCAAGTGTTAACTCTGAGTCCGAGAAAACCAAAAATTTTTCCGAGGCTGCATATTGCAAGACCTATTCAAAGACCGGTAAATATATGAAACTTTATAGGCAATAATCGAGTTCAAACCTCGTTGATGATGTAGTTCAACTTGCTTGATGCAGTGGAATGTATTTGGACGGAACCAAGGAGCGACGCAGATAAGATGCTTTCTCCAGGTAAGTTCAAAGGATCCACAGTCCTAGAAGTTGGTATCTCGTCATCGCCGGCGGAATCATCATGATTCAGGCGGGTCATTGCAATGTCGAGGTCTTCCTTCATTTCCTTCAATGTCTCAGGATTCCTGGCCTTTTTTGCAGCATCTTCTGCCTTCAAACCAGCGTTGATCTCATCCTCGTGTGGCCGGACTTTGGAGGCGGATTTACGGTCTTTACCTTTCAGTGATTCAATATAGAGCCGTCGAAGTACATTATCATTCGCTTTCACATCAGCACCGTGGGTGATAAAAGCGTCCTCTGAAATGAGAGGCCGTCGTATCACACACTCTTGCATCTTGAGTAGCCGATCAGAGTGAATGAAGCCAACGAATGATTCATTGTGTCCGGATTCAGGTTTGAGTGTACGAGTCCACGCTTCAAAGAGTCTTCTGTTGAGTCCAGCGACGCGATAAGGGACATCTTCATGGGTTTGAATAGCCCTCCATAACGGGTCTTCGGCAGCGAGTTTGCTTGAGGAGAAAATCAGTTCATTTTTTGAGACGAGATAATGAATCTTACATATGTCTAACTGCTTCATCTAATAGTTGCAGGTCTTCCAGAGGAGCGTTTCTTTTCGAAGCAATTCTGATAAATTCTGAAGAATTTTTTAAGATCTCGTCCACTCCGAAGAGCGTCTCGTCACTAGACCAAAACATGACCCTGAAAAATGGATTAGTTGGCTGGATGGTTTCCATATTTGGACCTACTGAGACATATTCTTTATCGTCGTCTGTAAAGCGTCTACATTCTAATCAGAGGGAAACAGCGGGAGAGTTTATACTTATATCAAGCTTTCAGCACTGATCCTCACCTTCGGATGGAACATGTAGTCCTTGTGCAATTGATTAGCTTGATGTGTCGCTTTTCGTGTAGTAAGGGGAAAAAACAAACCTGGTCAATGCGTTGAGAGTCCACAGCATTGATAGCAAGTGCAGCTTGCATCGCGTTGTAGGACTTGACAGCATAAGGATCAAGCTCGAGAAGGATGGCTTCTTGTTGCATAGAAGGAAGCACGACTTCTTTCTCTATGTCGTCGATCCTTCATCAACGTCATATTTGAGCATACAGACAATCAACATTCAGAAAGTTAGATACCGATGGCGAATCATGATCGCTTCCATAACCTGATTCAGGACTTGAATGGCGCCGGGCCGCGGACCTTTAGGGTCAAGAAGGGGTTCGATAACATGTGTTGTGACAAGTTTTGGGCTCGCCATGAATTGGGGGACGGCGATGAAGTGCGAAATCATTTTTCCTAACTTCCCGAGATCTTCGCGATCATGCTTCGTCCACACACGAGCAGGCGTACTGTCGATGTTCGTGAAAAGAGGAGTTTGACTTCGTGAAGGTGAATCAGACAGATCTTCGTTGGGTGGGCTGTCTTCTGAATCTGAATCAAAACCATCCTGATCAACCTCTGCTTGTTTGGCTTGCTGACGAGCATCCTTGGCAGACCTCTCTCCCAGACTAAGGCCGAGAAGGTTCCGTGTCGGGGTTCCAGTGACAATCCATCTCCTCTCTACACTCAACATTTTTACAAATGGGGTCAAAATCGTGGAGAGAGAAGCAGATACGTGTCCTTCATCGATCACAAGCCGTTTCCACCTGATTTGAAGGAGAGGGGAGACATCAGGAATTCTGCATTTGCAGTCTGGAATACGACTCCCAGGGACGCATGGACATAGGCATGGCTTCCACGAATGCAAACTCCGGATGTTGTTATACTTGTTTTCAGTTGTGAAACCTGTCGTAGTTCGTCTAAATACGCAACACTGGGATGATGAGAGAAAACACACGTTGATACGTCATCAGAATGATCTACCGTGGTTTTGGTGAGGAATGTTGTGGTGAAAAGGAAGCAACTCACATCATAGTCCGAGGCAAGTGAAGAAGCGTTGGGCATCTGTGACCCTGACCTCAAAATCAGGACTCGAAGTGAATATTCGCAATGTTTATGGATTTCACGATCCCACTGGCTTAGTAGATTTGATGGGACTATGATGAGCGTCGCGGAAGTTAGATAGACCTTTCGGGGTCCGACTCCGCTCTTCATACGTGGAGACCGTTCAGCGCCAAGAGGTATTTCTGGATAGTGATGGTAGAATGGATTGTTTATCTTGAGAAGCTCCGCTTGGGAGATTTCCTCGACCCGTGCTGCCCAAAACTGTCTTTTTTCCTCTCTAGCAGCCCCATAAGATGTGCTGGTGTCGTTAATTCTTGTATCCGGGGCCGTACGCTTTCTGTGGAGAAGAAGCTCGACCAATGACGGTACACGAAGTTCTTTTGCGGGAAGAGCATATTTGTCACGTCTGAAAAAGGCTTTACGAGCAGATACACACTCTGACGAGGGAAAATGTCGAAGTGAAATGGGCGTCAGGACTGGCCTGTCGTCTGTGATCGATAATTCTGGAGATGATAATTGCTCAATGGTAGCCAAAACCAGTGCGAGTATCATGACCGTTTTCCCAGTGCCTGTGAAACCTTTGTTGCGAACAAGCTCTCATGAATATGTCAAGGGTCCCTACCTAGTTCTTCACAGAGTATTCCACTTTGGCTCGCTTGCGTTGTCGGCCTTTCTCGGAGGATCTCCATTGTACCAGGTTGAAGATAAAAGGTTTCTCCTGTCATGGACTGAAGCGGTATAAACAAGGGATCTGGTGTGTCGGCTGGGTCCAGCTCCCTTTGGATCATGGCGGCTACGGAGCGCCTTTGATATTGATATAAAGAGCTTCGCATTCCAAGTCCGTTTAGATCGTCTGTAAAATCAAGCAAACGGCCTGTAATATTCTCCCAGCCCATGGTAACAGTTGGGTTGGGCGACTTGAGGTCGCCGTAGATTTCTGCCAAGCTCCGACGATCCTAGACTCCATTAGATCTTGACAGCTTGACAACATGAGGCGGGTACCTTGGTATTTGGAATGAGGCGGGGAGAAAATTCTGGCGGAATGGTTCCTTCAACCCAGCTTGTCTGGTCCTGGATAAGTCTGGGTAGTATCTTTCTCAATGAGCGGCGCGCTGGGCTAAGGATTTCCTTCTTGCGTATTCGAAGTTGTCCTTTGACATTTGCCAGGTCATATGGGATGATATATACTCTTAGAAGAACGTCTATAGATGAACCAAGTCGATATGTAACAAGCATGAAGCGATGTTCGGTGAGATAATCTATTTCTCGGCACAATTCATTGTCGGTGAACAGGCTTCCCTCAAAGGGATGCCATCCATCTTCCGAATGAGTATGATTGCAAGATACATTATGTTCTAGACCAAGAGAAAGAGTCAAGGTCCCGGCTGGTATCAGATTGTCTAACCCATATGGATCTTTGACCGTCGAAGTTCCACCCAGTTGGGAGGGTTTGGTCAAACAGAAGTAGCAGCAAGAAGGGCAGTCAGTGGAACTTTCTGGGTTCAAGTGGATGTCATGGCTTCCAGCCATGAGGGAAGGTAAATGACCTGTCGCAAGTCGAGAGTGGACGAGTCGCGGACTCAATGAAATTAACGCCAATTTGACGAAGGTCACGTGTCGCTGTGTCGAAATTTGGCTCGCACGTTTTCTGACGCGCACTGTGCACACCTCAACGTTTGATGCTCAGATTCATGTTCCCTCGGCCGTTAGGCTTGTCTTCCTGCTCTTTCACGCGCTCGACTGTAAGGAATCCAATGCTTTTGAGGCTCAAGACTACTTCAGCCAAGAAAGCAGCTGTTGAAGGGGCGAAAGCGTTAACTTGGCCAGAATACCTGGCTATTCGAGGCAGTAAACGGAAATGGCAGCTAGTAAGTGACCGTAGCACTGTGTGACGTTTATCGTTCACGAATGATATCAGGCTGTTACTATTCCATGCGCTTCGCTCGGTTTTTTTGGTGGTGCTGCTTACTTTGGGTCTCTTGAGACCGATCCAACCCGGCCAATTATGGTGTGTTCCAAGTCTTTCTAATCTTCTGCACTTATGACATCGTATTCGATAGGGAATTGACCCCTTCTTCTTCTATGGTGCCTGCACTGTTGCTTGTGTCGGTATGTCCAGCATCCATTCAAAGACAAAAGTCTCCCAAATTCAACTTCGATTAAAGGCATTGGCGCGTTAATTGGACCAAGCATTGGGGCCGCAGCATGGAGAGCACGGCACAGAAATCAGCTTGCTCTTGTAGACACCATGGATCGCGAGTTCTATCGCCGGATAGCCAAAAACCGAGTGGACGCCTCCCTACAAAGCCCGACGCATCCTGTTCCCGACTATTATGGTCTGCATCAATTTCTTCTCCGAATTAAAATAAATACTCACTAACTTTTGCTAGGTGAGAAAATTGGGTCGCTGCACCAGTATAGACAGGTATGAGTCTCGGCTGTGGATGAATATAGTGCCTGACCGAATGACAGTGGCTGCGAGACCAAGGGAAGTACAAACGGAAGGTCACGCTTCCGGAAGAATAGATGGATTGTCTGTCACTTTTCAATTGTACACCTACTTCACAGCATTGTTGATATTCTGACATGTCTTCGCAACACATGTCAGATAATTGAGCCTTAACAGTCGGACAGTGTCTTTCAATGACCGCTGACATTTCTCATCCAAGTCTAATCCTGACACTGGATGTCTGATCACATTGCTACGATATGTGTCGATAAGGGTATGCTCCTTGAAACAAGTACAAATTATTTCATTTGGTTAGATTCAATACATGTTACCGACACAGTCGGAAAGACTCGAAGGCATCTACCTGCAACTTAGGAGCCTACGAGGGTGCGTCCGCACAGCTCCTACACTGCATGATTCCAATATCAAAGTGACCAATAAATAGCAAAATAGATGAGTTCGCAAAAAAAAGGTTGAAGTCAAGACAAGTTACGATGGTCAAACCGAAAGGCAAAAAACACTCCTGAAAATGGCGTGTGATAAAGAAAGTGATGATTGAAAGCGTGTAGAACTCTCAAACGAATGGAAGCCGCGGTCAATTGATAATGAGGCATTCAACGCCAGCCAGAGGCTGGTGACTTGAGTGAGCCGCTCGAGTATTTACGAGAGGGAACGATAGGAACTACGCCTCGGCGTTCCTGAAGACAGAAGCGGGGCACAACACCCTTGGGCGCGTCAATGCGCCCGACGCGTTGTACGAGACACCAGCCATCCCTATATTTATCAAGCATTCGGACGGTATCGCCGATTTTGATGGCAAGTTCGTCGTCGAGGGTGGGGGTGAAGGAGGCGGCGACAGTCATGAGACGGGGGAACTTTTGGGTAGGCTCATCCGAGTCGGGAGAGCTAGGGTAAACTAGGTCCTGAGGAGTGAAGGACTCGGAGCGTGGGCTCAGAAGTTGCATAGGCTGCTCAGCGAGAGAGATGAAGCTCGTTTTCGTCCGTCTGTTGGCGGCGGGTGTCGGAGGTGGACCAGTCGTTGAAACGGCTGGAGAAGGGGGGATGGGGATGAGGCGAGGAGATTGGTCCTCTGATGTGCGATCAGCCATCAAATAGCTCGGAGGAGGTGATTGAGGTGTGTCTGGCGTTGTCTTTACAGAAAGCTTGGGGGACTTCTTTTTCTTGGGATAAGCATTCTTGGGATAAGCAGTCGGCTCAGGAAGGGGCAAATTGTTTGGATATGCCTTGATCTGAGGGACCCAGCCTGCCGGCTCATCAAATGAACGGGGAGTGAGGACTGCTTTCTCAGGCTTCTCAGTGTAGATCGAGACATCCGACAGGTCGATGCGCCTCTCGGGGTAAGATTGGTACTCTTTCTCAACGATAACCTTCCCAGCCAGTGTGTTAGGCGACGCTCTTGTTGTGCGACGTTTATACCTCCTGTACACGCATATAACGATCCCTGCAATCCAGATCGATATCAATGCATGGCCTACAACGGCAACACATTCGAGACTACTGACCCAGAATGACTGCTGCAGCAATGAGAGAAAGTACAGTGGCGATCGCTGCTACAGATTTAGGGGGAAGTGAGGATGCAGTCACAGTGGATGCGCTCGGAGAGGGCGAGTCATTAACGAGTGAAGCATTTGATGGTGCAGCCTCCCTTTCTGGTGCCCGATGCTCTAGTCGATTAAGGTGACGTTTCAAGGTGTGTCCTTTGCGTTGCATGGCGTTGGTCATCAATGAGAGTTAGGGCAAAAGAAAGGAAGTGGTCGCGATGACCTGCAGCCTGGATGGCGGGTGGGAAGGGAGACGAAGCTGAGAACCCTCTGTCAGATCTCAACCGTTTTAACATAGTACATCCGGAGTCTGTAAGTATGTAATCAATTTGATGAAACTTCAGGGGATGTCATTTGATGCATAGTAGTTGACCAGGATACCAAGGGGACATTCGACTTCTCAGCGATAAAGGTCCAGAGCAACCTGGTGATTCAGCAACAAACCCTGGTGATGGACGGGACTCAGTACGTGCGTTGACAGATGACGGGTATGAGTCGAGATGCCGATAACTGAACGGAAATAGCCGATAGGCGTTCAAATGGTTTCTACCAGTTGATTCGATACAGCTCTGTATATAGATCTCGCACCCTCGGCTGCAGTATAGTTCGCCAATGCGCCCTTGACCATGGCATCCACAATATCTGTCGACAATGTCCGGATAACGTCACCCGCAATGGTGTACAGTGCCTCGTAGCAGATCGCCTGTCGTTCCTCTGGCGTGAACGGGACGAAGGGCAGTACCGCTGTGACGCGCGAGAGCATCGAAGCCTAATAACACAGTTGAATTGGCATCAGCAAAGTACCTATATCAAGAATGATAGGCTTACTCCGAGACGTTCAGACACACGCGGACGCAATAGTGCCATCAGCTCAGTATACTCCCCCTTTGACATTAGTTCATCCGGGAGCGCACGGGCATTATGGTGTTCGAAAACCAGATCCTGGCCAATATTCGACGTGCCCAGCCATATCACATTTCGTGTATCGACAAGACGTCCATTAGCTTCGAATGTACATCTGCCATGTTCCCAGGGCATCAACAACGCCCATAGCGGAGATTCGCCGTGTGTCTTCTCGATTTCCTGGGGTAAGTGACATCAATTGATGTCGAGCAAGATTGATTGTAGACGTACGTCCAATACAACGACACAGCGTTTGCCTTCATTATCGCACAGGAACTCGGCAAGAGTGCGCGTGCTAGGCGGCTAAAAGAAAGTCAATAACAAGACTTGACAAGTTAATGAACGCCCACTAACATCATCTGGACTCATCGAATACGACTTCCACAAGTCCTGGGCCGAATGAACCGTTGTCATGCCCACAGTATGAGTCGGAACATCCAGCAACGAGCCAACTAGAACGAGGAGAACGGCTAATGAGCAATCCCAGAATGCCACCTGAAACCGAAACATCACATACATTTCCGAGCTAACAAACTTTTGCCGTGACCACTAGGACCTACGTACGACACATACGCTTAGCCACCAATAAGAGATCAATGTCACAAGATGTCATACCACACAGCAGAATGACGATCGGCGTAACAGACAGCTGGCGCGAGTGTATACTTAGATCTTTGAAGAGCTGCTCGAGCGCTCGGTCTTGTCCGATCAGCTCGTAACGGACGCGCGTCAATGAGCGGAAGCCTGAACGCTGTACGAGAACCGATGTCTTGCGAGTATGAGGTGCGTCCGCCCTCTCGACATAGTACCTGAAAGATGATGGTAGGAAGAATATTCGGAGCCGGAAGGGTGAGCGTACCTGGTAGCCGGATCAAGCATATCCATCAAAGATGGACGCGGAGGCATTGTTCCGTCTCGTGAGTTCTGACCTCCATTGAGACTGGGTGAACTGGATATAGATCCAGACGCGGGCTGCACGATTGCCTTGGGGTCAGCACCATACGCCAGAAGGGTCTTTACAATCTCCATCTTGTTCGTCAGCTGCTCGTTTGTCAGCGCGAACGCCAACGCCGATTGGGGGCCGACGGAATCGTTGGGGCCCGCGTCACCGGCTTCTAGCACGCGCCGCACTTGCTTGACGTCATCGGAGGCGATGGCGAACATAAGAGTGGGTTTGGGCACCGACGTTGCGTGCACAGGTGGACGCGCGACTGATGCACGACGGTCGACGATAGGCGCACTGTGTGGTACCTTAGGCAGGGGACGGAGAACAAAATGATCTCGTTCATCCTCCTGTACAATATCATCCTGCTCACCATCTACATCTTCATAGATACATGAAGGTTCAGAAGCTCGACGAAACGGCCGAGTGAGCATATACTCATTTTGCGTTGTTTGACTCAGGTCGCTGAGGTCGGCGGCAGGATTACTCTGCCAAGATACAGGGCGTGATAGAGGTGCAGATCGTGGTGAGTCGTCAAAGGCTGATTCAAAGGTTGCGAGACGGCGAAGGTGAATTGATGATAACGGTGAAGGAATGTCGTCAGTCGTGAACTGAGTATTACGAACATGTTCGGGTATGATAGATGCATTAGATGATAAAAGCTTCAAGGACACTGATAAGTCAAAGCTTTGGAAGTGTAGCCAGGTCAGCAACGTACCAAGGGGTTGCGAGAATAAGAGTAATCTGATGATACACTTGCAGATGCGAGAGAGAGGCGATGCGAATTACCTATGAAAAAAGTAAAGAATGTGTCAAATAAAGTGAAACAGATTGAATATGGCTACTCACGAGATGACCGATAGCTATCGGCAGAGAAAACAGATTTGTGAGAAGGTGCTGAAGATGGTTGAGATGATGCTAAAATGGTAGACTGCGGCACAAGGTAAGATGATTGGTCAAATCAATCGATGAAGGAGCTGAGATACATACTAATCTAAGTGGCCGAAGCCTATTTACATGTGGACTAGTAGGGGAGATATTTTCAGGAGGTTGTGTTCGTGTTATATTAGCTGCTGAAGCAGGAGGCGGTCGGATTGCTATCGAAGACCTATTTGACGCGAATGTGGTTGCGTCGGTTCGGCTCTGATTAGTGAAGTCAGTTACATGTCTGCATAGACATATAGCAGCTCAGTACTTACGATAGACTTCCGGAAGCCAAACGGGACCTTCTTGGAAACAACAACTTCCTGCACCTTTGATACTGTACTATCCGGACTCCCTGCCGATTTAGGTGAAGGATGTGCTTGCTGGGAGAGAGAATAAGTTATGGTCTGTGTTAATCCTGAACGGCACGAGTCTAATGCAATGATCGTCCCTGACCGCCCCCTCATCACAGGTATTGTCGGAGGCGGCGTGAAGACTCGCTGACGAAAGAAACCAGATCTTGCTGGTGTCATGCCCGATAACGATTCGATATCTGCTGTATCCAGGAGAGGATCGTCCAGAGGCGTCACCAAGAAGGGACTCTCCATCGCCGGGCTCTCGTTGTCTTTCACCAGAGGGCTTTTGGCGTCTACATCGACAAAACACTCGTCGGGCTCTTCCTCCGGCAAGTCATAGTATTGATCATAAAGAGAGTGCAAAATGTCGCCCTCGTTGAGAGGAAAAGTAGGACTGCAGAGGTAGGCGAGTTGGGATTTTCTATCCGGTTCGATATCGCCGTCCTCACGGTCCTCAACATGAGAAGGATTGGACGAAGAATCCACCGTAGGTTGACTTTCTGTCGGGGCGCCAGGGAGGTCGAGTGATTCCGAATCATACGGTTCACCCGAGGCTATATCGCCGGGATCGGAGAGCTGTATGGACGAATTAGCCATAGTTTCGCTTTCGTCAAAGTCGATATCATCTGCTAGGAAGTGAACTGGCGTCTGAGCCGCCTGTCCAAGGGCATCATGGACTTCCTCTGGAGTCACTGGTGGTATGCCTACATCCCAGGAGGCTTCAGAACGATGTCTTGCCTGGGCGTCGTCCCCCTCTAATGTCGAAACAATCACCTCTGCCTCTGGCTCTTCCTCTACTTTTTGCTCACTGACAGGCCCGACCTCGTCCAAGACTTCAGTCTCGGGTCCCACCATAACGTAGCGTTCTGATGGCACTGGTTCTGACTCGTCGTGGATAAGCGACTGATCAACGGGTGAGTCAAGGGTGAGATCAGAAGGCACATCATCGTCTTCAACGGCTGGAGCGGGAGCAAAGGGTGACTGAAGCGGTCGAGTTATGCAAGCACCGAGGTGAGGGGAGAGGACGCGCGATGATGGGGTAGCGAATGGCGAAGATAGTACACCAAAGATTGAGTTGAGAGAGCTCATTGAAGAGCGCGGGTTGGGCTTCAAAGTATCGACAGAACCCGAGTCGTCATGGCTGTCTTCATCCAGCTCTCCACCGTCTGGGATGGACGATACAAGATGCAGGGGTGCGCTGTCAACGGGAGACAGAACAGCAGATGACGGTGGATGGAAATCTGATGGTGTAGAATAAACAGTAGTTTGGAATAAGGGCTGAGACTCCGTTCCACCTCGGGAAGGTTCATGTGGTCGAGAAGCCAAACGTAGATTTTCGGCTTCGTCATTAAAATCATGGTTAGTAGTCGAATTGCTTCCAGAGTTCTCCGTGCAACTTTCTTCTTCGACATTGGATAATGAATGGCCAATTTCGATGACTGTGTCGTTGTATTCCGAAGTGTCGAGGGCCTTCACCGGCTCTTCAACATATGTCGCCTCTTCTCCATAGTCGTATGCGTCATCGGGATCTTCTCCAATGACGTCCTTGAGAGCGTGAAGCAGGCCGTTGAGACGCGGAGAACGAGGTGGCGAACGGACAGAGTATGGTGAATCGACCGTCACAAGAGGTGGTGTCTGGGGCGCATGTGACTGGGCATTATGGGAGTAGACTGTTGTCGTCGTGCATTTGACCGAGACTGTATGCAAAAAATTACATGAGTCCTCAAAATAACATCGTCCCTGTTGGTAGAATGGGCATGGTCGCGCTGTCAAGTATCATCATGCATGTCAAGTCAATGAATATTCATGGAATGAGGACTCACATTTAACTCTCCAAGCAGGAGCTGGCAAGTCCATTTCCTGGCATAACCTCAGAACAAAGGAGAAATAGAAAAGCCTGCCGCCCTGAACGTCAAGCGATTCCACAGTTTGGTTACAAAATTACAACTGTCATTTTTTGACAGCGCGTTTCGACTAATCACGTGTGCGTTTTCTTCCTGACTCCATGGCTGCCCGTCTTGCGCGCCTACCACGACTCACCCTCTTCTCCGGTCCCAACTGTTCTCTCTGCGACGTGAGCGTCTTCTCTACCGACCAAAAAAGTGTTTAATATACGTCCTGTAGATTGCCAAGGCCGAACTAGCCAAAGTCAGGCAAACTGTACGCACTTTCGCAGCTCGGGACATTTTGTTATCAAAGTGACTCACACCCAATTCCTCCAGCGGCCATTCGAGCTGGAAACGATCAACATCCAGGATCCAGGGCAGGAGAAGTGGAAGAAGAAATACGTCTACTGGATTCCAGCACTCCATCTGGAGGGCAAGGAGATTGCAAAGGGCCGGTGGGACGCACAGACGATCACCCCAGCTCTGGACAACTGGCAGAAGCAGAAAGAGAAAGAGAACCTGGACAGCAAGCCTTTGTCGGAATCGGAAATGTAGAGCCCGATCCATTCTTCATTGACACTGGTATCTACGCAAATTGGCAACCAAACGGAATCTATGTGCGCGCTAGTGAGACGATCCTAGGTGACAAAGAGCAAGAATCGTCTGTTGTAGATGTCTACTTCCCCACTGCTGCCAGTCCAGCGTGTTTCAACTGTGGCGAGCCCACCCACGTCGTCAGTGCATGTCCTCAGCCCATCAACCGTCAGCTTGTATCTCTCTCGCGCGACCTACACGCCTTTCTCAAAGCTGAGCGTGGAGCAGTGGACTACAAACGTATTCACGAGGTCGAGGAGTGGCGACAGCAGCGCCTTGAGTTTCTTGACATCTTCGTACCTGGCGAGATCCGCGGTCCTGAGCTCCGTGATGCCCTTAACGGCCAGGACGGTGATTGGCTTGAGAATATGGCTCTCTGGGGGTATCCTAAAGGTTGGGTGGGTCCAGAAGATCCTCGAGACAAGGTTCGAGAGATTATTTGGAACGAGCACACCGATGAGGACGAAATGCCTGAGGATTTCCTCATTTTCGGAGGTGATGACACGGTCGAGAGAGTGAACAGTAACGAGGAGTCGGAAACTCTTAATGATGATCAAAGTGTCTTAGAGGCGGAGCAACAGTCAACTGAACCACTCGATACAACCTCATCGACATCAGCTACTCTCTCATCCATCTCCCCACCCCCTCTACCCATCCGCTGGGCAACCTACCCACCCAGCCAATTCTCCTCCCAACTCCTCCCTGTCTACAATGGTTTCATGCTACCCCCCATTTCTCATCAAGGCAGCTCCACTTACACCGCTGAGCGGCATGCACTCTGGCAGAAGATCATCTCGGGAAAGTTCAGTCCTCCGCCGCCGCCGCCGCCGCCAGACACAGAACCTCCGCCGCTTCCCCCGCCTCCACCCTCGGAACCTCCACCGCCTTTGCCACGGCCGCCCTCTCCTTCCGTCATTCCTTCAAAGAGTTCCTTGACTGTTGTGCATGTACATGACCCTGATGACGATGATATGGACATATCAGATTCTGATTGAATATGAAGAATTTTTGACAGATCTTGCAAGTTCGAGCATTGGAATAGCTAAACTGAGACTTGGCACAATCCACGCAACGAAATACACGTCATGGATGAGCAACCATCAGTACAATTCCGAGTCGACCGTGTGTCTCGATGCCTCTCAGGTTCTTATCTCGGCCTATAGCGTGGAAATCTGGAATCAAATCGGCCTATTCTATGACCTCTCAAACTGCCGTGACAGTATCACAGCTCACCGCTAGTCTTTTTAAAGTTGAAACTTGATCGAAGTTTGATCTCTCCCTTCTTTTGTTTTGCTAAAGGGTACGTTCAAGCTTGGTCTTGTAACTTGAATCTCCCAGTTTGGGGCGGAACGAATCCAACACTCCCGAGGTACCAGTTACCCGTATTTGAAAAGGGACTATCACCAGAGGTAGGAACGCATTTATATGCTCACATTCATATCAGTAAAGGCAGTGTGGAACTGGTCAGAATCCTCGCTAATTTCAAACTTCCTTGTACATGTTCGGCATACAGTGCGCGAGCACGAGGGACCATCATGCAATTTATCAACAAGTCATCAAATCAGTAAAAGCAGTGTGGAACTGGTTATTCTAATCAGTTTTTACACACCATGCCCGAGTACGAGGGACCATGCAACTTAACAAGTCAAATGGACTCTAGGGGAAATGCTGGACTCCACCCCACTACTCCATCTAGACTTGTAAACATTCGTTGTAATGGGCAAGCGTCTACTCGAGCTTGTCTCCGTAGAGGAGCGGTCATTGGTCTCTACTTCACCGTTTTGAGGCGTCCCGGTTCTAGACCGATCTTACTTGACAACTTTGACCCATTCGCCCGTCGTCAAGTATAACAGATTCTCTCTTGACACTTACACATTCGGCATCCAACAAAACCTTTAGCCAGTGAATTGGAACTCTCCCTGTTTCTAATTGGTAGTGCTGTGCTGACAGGCCCAGGGTACGTGGATAGGATACTTACATCAATATTTACTCCACCTTCCTTTCGAAGAACATGAGCAGCGTCCATTCGAAACATTCTTGTTGACGGAATCATTACCTTGGATGATGAAAATTCAGTAGCTTGAATTCACTGCCCTCCCAGCCTCAGTGCCAAGCTCCTGCAGTTCTCACCCGTTCTCTCTTCAGTATGGACTCAAGGGTATTCCAGGCTTTACTACTTCTCTTGTTGCCTTTGATCCGTGCCGCTGTTACAAATCGAACCATAGATGATTCCTATGGGGACTTGTTCAGCGGAGAAAAACCCATTTACTCTCCTAGCCCATGGAACGACCAAAACTGTGGTCCAAGATGTTCGAGAAACCCACCTCCGGGAAATGCTTTTATGCAAACGTACTCCGACATCACCTGGATGGTTACCTATCCGAATGCTACTACAAATTCTATAGAATTCTCATTTCAAGGTATTTCTAATGTCTAGTTCATCTCGAACACGCTGAATTAATTCACCGCCAATTCCAGGCACTGCAGTTTACGTATACTTCATACTTGCTAACTCTGTTCCCCGTGCACCCACCGCCCAAACAAATTGCAAGTTTACTCTTGATGGCAGCTACGTTTCCTCGTTCCAGTACAGCCCCAACTCCAGCCCGGATTTCACCTACAACGCTCTTGTATTTTCAAAAGACAACCTCCTCAATGAAAAACACACACTAATCATATCAATGCCTGGAACTGATCAATCCTCCGACTTCGAGTCGTGGGTCTGCTTTGACTATGCCAATTACACGTTTGTGCATTTACTGCCTGACATAAAGTCTAAACAAACGTTGATATAGGTTCGACGATACTGCCACCTTGTCTTCTTCAAGTTCTGCGACTCAGCAACAATCCTCAACAACTACACCCACGCCATCTGGAAATTCGCGCTCTGTGCCAGTTGGAACCATCGTGGGAGGCGCTGTTGGCGGTGTTTTGATACTCGGCATCATTATCTTTATCTTCCTCTGTCTCTATAGGAGAAGGCATAGGTCGTTTCCATGGTCTCCTACAGGAAATACTTCTACCACTAGGGAACTCCAGCCATTTGTGTTGACACAAAGCACTCTCATAGAACCGTCGACCTCTAAGACTGCAGTATCCAATCCCAGCCAGCCGATCTCGCCGCTGCTCGTTCCTAATGACCGTGCTACCTCGAACTATAATGACAACTCAAACGACGAGATTAATACAACATCTACTACGAGAATGCGACAGGCCGAGATTGGTCAACAAATAAGGGGGTTAACACGCGAGATGGAGGCGCTTTCTGGAACAGCATCTGGGCAGAGACCTCTGGATATACACTCCTCGTTGACATCCCGCCGCTCGCGTGAAGAGAGCGCCCAAACGGACCAGATCCAGCAGCAAATGGATAGGATGAGAGGAGAGATTGAATATCTCCGGGCGCAGCTTCACTCTGACTGGGCGCGCGGTCTCACAAACGACCAACCTCCGAGTTATCGTGCCTCGTGAACGAGATCCGCCCATCTTTTGTTTACTTCACGTATTCGAGTCTCTACTCAGGTGCATGAACAGTTCTACATTTTTATACAACTAGTTGTTATCAGTGGTCAATGTGACTATCAGTGAAGAAACGAAGAGGAGGAAGACATTTTCAAATAATCTGTAGATATATGGTTGGTATTACGACTTCAGTCTAGGTTCTCCAAGAGAGCGTTTGCAGATCAATCATGGATTCATATTGTACCCAAGAGCCTCCAAAAGCTGGGCACAATAAGTATCTTCTTGTGACTTGTTCGAGGAGTGAAATGCGAAGAGGATGAAGGTCCAGGTTGCAGAGTATTCACTAAAGCGTCACTTTCCATCGAACTTGAAGTAATTCTCAGAATAGTAACAAGGAGCTGTAAGTTGCGGTCCATGTCAAGATATCTAGGTCGAGGAATGGAAGTATTTTTCACAGCGACTGTCTGAATGATATTAATTACTGGCATTGCATAGCAACGTACACGGTACACTGGCATGATGGTGAGCAACCGTAAATCTAACATAACTTCTTTATATTTAATTCATCACTGGCATTGCATTACATAAAGTCAATTGACTGTTCATTACAGAGAGGTCCGTGAATACAATCGCGCAAAGACAAGAGTGTCCAAGCACTAAAAAGCTTAATGAATCAAAACGCGACCTGCGAAATCAACCCATCCAACTCGCGATCCCAGCAACGGTGCTTGCTAATCTCAAACGCAAAATTCGAGACGAAGCCCTTTGGACCCGCCACGATCGAGATGATATCAGACGCAGCAGACGCCACACCATACTTCCCAGTGGTGACAACACCATACGAGCTGACAACATCGTCGCCTCCTGAAGGGTCAGCAAACTTCAATTCGCGAAGCGCCACCGCGTGCTGGACAACGCTGACACCTGATCGTCCCGAATTCTCTTAGCACCACGAAGTCATGATAAAGAGAGGAAACTCACCATCGCCAATCGCACCAATAGCCTTGCAGTGTCCAAATGCCTCACGTACCCAGTGGATAGTCCGCCCGTTCGTCGCAAGAGTCTTCGCATGGTTCGCGCCCGAAGGTATGAACAGCGCATCAAACAGTGTTGACCTCTGTCCCTCAAAGTGATGGTCAACGAAGACACTTGGCCCCGAATCCGCCTTCACCTCACCCCTCCTCGGCCCAATAAGGAAAGGTGTAGCTCCCATGCCCGTCAGGGCCGTACGCACAGCCTGTACGTCCGTGCCACTGAATCCATCAGCGACGAGAATGGCGATACGCCTGCTCGCGATGGTCGGCTTCTTGGGCGCATAGTACAGCTGCGAAAGCCGGTCGGACCTCTTCCCGTGAGGCTTGCGTACGTTGGAAGGGTTTTCGGGAAGTGCGCCACCGACCTTCTCCGAGACTGCACGCGCGAGATCCAGTGAGATGTTGGGAAGAATGTTGTTGACGTAAGTCTTGTACACGACGGGGTCGTCGCAGTGGCTGAGTTCAAAGGAGATAGCATTGATAAGATGCTGCTTCTCGTGCGGAACAAGAGAGTTGAGGAAGAACTCGGCTTGGTTGTAATGCTCCTGGAACTTGGCGCCTCGAACACGCTGCTTAAGCCCTTGAACCTTCTGAGCATACTCAGAGTAACCTCCCTTCTCAGGATGGACGGGTGGTCCGATGTCCATACGATTGGGCCAATAATTGACGGTGCCTTTATGGATGTGATCATTGTGTTGGCCGCCGCGCTGATGGTTCAAAACCGGGCAAACTGGACGGTTAATGGGAATCTTGAATATGGACATCAGTACTTCGGTAATGCCATCATCAGAAACGTGCACACCTGCTGGAAATTGATGCCCAACCTAGTGATTTGTGTATCAAAGTACGAAAAATTGCGTCCTTGGAGTAGGGGGTCGTCGCTGAAACCGATCCCAGGAACGACGTGCGATGTGCAAAAGGCCACTTGCTCAGTCTCAGGGAAGAACTCGTCGACAGTTCGGTTGAGCACCATCTCGCCGATAGTCTGAAGGGGTACTAGTTCTTCAGGCCAAATTTTGGTTGCGTCAAGGACATCGAAGTCGAAGTTGTGCTCGTCCTTTTCTGCGATAGTCTGAATGGCAAATGTCCATTTAGCGGGACAACCGTTTTCGATGGCTTCGTTGAGGTCCTTGCGATGAAAATCTGGAAAGTGCCGGGAACAGTTAATCAAAGACAGAAACGTAACAAGTCGAGCAGCCTACCGGGATCCTGGCCACCGATTTTCAGGGCTTCATCCCACATCAGACTGTGAACACCCAACTCTGGGATAAAATGGAATTTGACAAAGTGACGTTCTCCTTTAGCGTTGATCAAAGTGTAGGTATTGACGCCGAATCCTTGCATCATCCTGAAAGAGCGAGGGACACCTGGCGCATAATTAGACAATCACGGCAGATATCAGTGTGAGTCCTACCTCTGTCAGACATCACCCACATAATCATATGTGCGGCTGAAGGAGGGTAAGAATGGGAGAGACGCTGAGAAAGAGAACGTACACTCCGGTTGAAGACCAACAAAGTCCCAAAAGTTGTTGTGAGCTGACTGGCCTTGAGGGACTTCGTTATGCGGCTCGGGTTTGACTGCATGTACGATATCGGGAAACTTGATGGCGTCCTGAATAAAAAAGACGGGAATGTCGTTGCCGACAATGTCCCAGTTGCCTTCTTGAGTATACATCTTGACGGCGAATCCACGAACATCGCGAACAGTATCCTGTAAAATTATAGAGGTCAAGATGACATTATAGACTAGAAGACAATCGGGACGCACGGCGCTTCCTCTGGCACCTTGGACTGTGCTGAAGCGAGTAAAGACGGGTGTACTGCGCGAAGGATCGGTCAAGACAGGTGCAAAAGTATACTTGGATGCGCTATCGTCGTAGACCTTGAAGTATCCATGGGCAGCGGAGCCACGAGCATGAACGACACGCTCCGGGATGCGCTCGTGGTCAAAACGGTGGATTTTCTCGCGACCAATGTGATCCTCGAGAAGCGAAGGCCCAGAACTGCTGCCGTCTGTGACCTTGAGCCTGAAATCAAGAGTCAGCGGACGTGTCAAATCAGCAGCAAAGCATTACCAACCAATTATCCGTGTCGGATACCTTGGCTCCGAAGTCTGTAGTGAGGCCGGAGGGAGCGATGGTGGTGTCGATGGTATTGCGGTCCAAGTCGGCTACTTTGGCAGTGGACATGGCTTTAGTGACGGTGTGTTTAACTGACTGAGTGAGAGAAGTCATGGGGGTAGAAGACAGCGATCGTGGAAGACGGATCCATCCTTTATAACGTCCAGAGTTTACGATATCAGGAAGAGGCTTTCTCGATGATATCACACTTGACGCGAACGCGTCACGATCAAGGTCACGATCAAATTGGTTCTAGTGGCACGTGCGCGTGAACTTGAAGCTCTGAGCAAACTCTCAGTCTAAACATTAGGTTCTTGTCAGGAGACGGCAGACCAGATCACGTCCTGGGACATTGACAACACCCATTCCTCGCTGTCTCCTTGATCATTTCTGACAATTTTAAATAAGCTGCTACTTCCGAGTCCTCCGCTCTTGCTGCCTATTGCTTACGTCCTTGCTCCACAGGTATTCAGTACGTGGGATACACCATACTAATAGTTCCTCATCCGTTCTCGCGAGCCTTTAACCTTATCTATACTTGTCACCTTTTAGGTTAGATTTTGCAGCTACTAGTGCCTACATCGAATCTCCTGAGCCGCTGGGTCCTGTACTTTCCCTGAATAGCAGGATCATTTCTCTTTCCGCAGGTGCTATAACGTCAGACACCTGTGGTATCCTTGGGATTCCTTTCATTCGGAAATTGGCGTTTAGATCCGGACTAAACATCAATGAGTTAAATATCTGATACACTTCGGACATTGGCAACCCTCGCATAGATACGCCGCCTCTGTTGCCGCTTAAAGCTTTCTTCACATTCGGACTCTCTTCAGGATTTCGGTTCCGAATGCTTCCTTTCACATACACGTGGAAGCCCCCTAAGTTCTGTAGTTGAACTTGAACGAGGCTGACTGACTAAACATTGAGGGCATATAAGTCTTGCTCGATATCAGACTCAATTAGAGTGCCTTCTTCACCTCCTACCCTCATCATTTCGCGTTCTCTCACTAGATATGCTCACCGTTCTACACATCCTTCGTGAGTTCTCCATCACTGTACAACGTCCCTTGTTCATCGTCTTGTTAGTCACGAAGCATTCTTCGCTATCCGGTGAGTACTCATTACCAAGTTCCCAGGTGGCTGATGTCCTTGGTTCCAGTGCCGCAAGATCCAAGACTTGTGTACTCAAATAAATCAGATAAGGCCGTAGGTAGTTGGGGGGGTGGAGCGGACTGCAGGCGAAACCCTTCTCTGAGACGCGGTCCCTACGCCTCTCCGACCGCTCCAAAGGGTTGGGAGGATTGTGCGACGGCTAGTGGGTAGCGGAACGGCGTTGGCCTGAACAGGCAGCTCTGATCCCGCCCTCCCCCAGCGGAGGATGGCTGACACTGCCAGGTTCTGTGGCGATCTGGGTCGTTCTCTGGTCTTTGCGTATTTTTTTCTCTTTTTTGGTGAGGGGACGATTCGCGGCTCATATTGGATCCACTCAGACTTTCTAAGGGTTACCCTTTCTAGTTTACGTGGTGTCTTCTTTCAAACTTCATGTAACCCCAACCCTCAACACGGGTTTGAGCAGACTTTTAATCCAGAGTCCCGATAAATAAGATTTCGACCATGGGCACTAGTTTGACGCAAGTTTTAAAATTTACGCTCCAAATGACTTCCCTCCGATAAATCGTCCTTGAACATAGACCCTAGAAATGTTCCTGTCATCTCCACAAAACAAGAAACGCTCTAACAGCCCTTCAAGAGCCGTCTTATCCGTTTGCGGCACGTCATCACCCGGGAACCACAGGCCAGGAGTGCCAGCACTCGACCGTGTATTAACAAG
>JAGGAR010000020.1:0-36092 GCA_017657315.1 Termitomyces sp. K1Ag | reverse complement strand
CAAAATGCGTCATTCCAAAGGTCGGGCGGTGCATAGATAGGCTTCAAGCCGGTCACAGAGTCACCGTATGTATCGTCGACTGTCCGATTCAAGAGCAACGCAGCCACCCAAGCGCATCGTAAGGGAAGAAATAGCTGCAATATAAGTCGCAAGATCATGAAAATTGGCTTGGTGGGAGTCAGAATCAAGGCCAGAAACCCAGTGCAGAGGCAGGTCATGATGTGGACCCACATCAATGGAGGTCATCATGTTGGACTTCTTTTCCGACGGATAGAAGGATTATGATCGGGACGTTAGCCCAAAAAATCGAGCTTTGGTGAGTATAGATTTCATCTTGGCAGAGAATTTCATTCTCATACAGTGAAGGAACCAGAAGTCAGACAGTGTCCTTAGTATCCTGTATGTGTGAGTCGTGGGACACACCTCGACATACTGAGCATTGGAACAACTCATCAGGGCTGTGATTCATCGATCTTGTTTCCTTATCAGAAGGAATAAGTATAGACCATTGTTATCTCAAAATATAGGTTGCTATGAATGGAGGACCTATCGATATAATATGTTTTCAAGTGTTTTGTGATAAGAACTGATGTTGATACAACTTCTTTGTTTCACACGACCAATGCGTACTGATAGCGACCACCGGCAAGTGCATTGAGAGCGTAGAACATGCGCAGTGGAGTTGTGAGAGATCAAGAGAATCGAATGGACATATCCCGACCTCGATCACCAGGCACAACAACTGAATAACTTGGAGGCGGGTCATCTGTGAGGCCGTGCGCCCAGCTAGAGTGGAGTTGCGTCTGGAGATATTCAATCTCTGCTCTCATCGCATCCATTTGCTGCTGGATCTGGGCCATATAAGCCCTCTCCCTGCGCGAACGACGGAATGAAAACGAGGGGCGTGTAAGCGGAGGTTCTTCCTTAGAATCGTTCTTTACTCCAGCGAGTGCTTGCATTTCGCGCGTTAGTCCCCGTATTTGGTCCTCAATCTCGGCCTGTCGCATGCTCCCGGTAGATGTTGAACTAGTCTCATCGTTCAAGGCAGCGCCGTCATAAGCGGGTGGCAGGGTCGGATGTCTTGCGTTGGACACTCCAGTCATGAAGGTTGGTGGTTCTATGAGCGTGCCCTGTGTCAATGCCAGTGGTGGGAGTCCTCTAGTGGTAAAAGCTCCGTCTACATTTCCTGCAGGAGACGATAGAAACGACCTATGCCTTCTCCGATGGAGACATAGAAAGATAACGAGAATGATGCCAAGTATCAGAACACCGCCAATAGCACCTCCCACGATGACTCCAATTGGCGCAGAATGCGAATTTCCAGACGGTGTGGGTGTAGTTGTTGGGGATTGTTGCTGAGTCGCAGAACTTGAAGGGGTGACAGGTGTGTCATCGAACCTATATCAATTTGAGTTACTTGGACTTTACCAAGATGTCAGGAGATGTACGAACGTGTAGTTTGCGTAATCAAAACTGGTAAACAAGTGCCGATTAACTCCAGAAGTCGATATGAGTAGTGTGTGGTTGTTGTTGGGGAGGTTCTCTTTTGAAAATGCAAGAGCATTGAACTCGTAGTCCCTGCTTGAGGTCGGGTCGTGATGGAATCTGGAAATGTTCACGCCATCGAGATAGAAATCGCAGAGCGTCTCGGTGGTGACTCCATCATTGACAAAATTAGCGAGTATGAAGTATACGTAGACTGCAGTGCCTAGAATTTGAAATGAATATATTCAACGTCGCTCGAGACGAAGTGAATACCTTGAAAAGAGAATTGTATAGACATCGAAGGAAACTTCTCTTCCATATAGGTGAAGGCGGAGTATGTCTCCATAAACGCCTTTTTCACAGGTGGTTGTATCGCACATCCACCGCAGTCTGAGTGTTGCCATGGGTCAGGAACGTATGTGGGTTGTGCTCCGGTGACCAAGTCCCCATGAGTATCGTCTATGGTCCGATTCGTAATAGCAGCACGGATCAAAGGCAGTAAGAGAAGTAGCAGAGTTTGGAGTATTCTTGAGTACATTCTGAAAAGACAAGGTGAGCGCTGCTGGAGCCTTGTCACAGCACTGAGGCAGGAGCTTAAATGTATTCTAAAAATATCAGGTTGTCATGATCCAAGACTTGATTTCGAGGGGCTAGATTCCGTCAACAATGAAAGATCGTTTCAAATGGGAATGGCTTGAGTGATTCTATGCTCAAAGCGCTAGCGTGAATTTGACAACTGCAGTTGTATCAAACCTACAGGTAAGTACCCTGATCCTCGTCACTGACTCACGCCATTGAAGCTGGGAGGATACCACTTCGCAGGAGTGATAGATTGGAATTTGAATGTTGAGGGCCGTAAGTAAATTGCGGCCACGTCGCAGACAGTCGGTGACCGACGTGACCGAAGGTACTTATGTGAGCCTAGTATAGCCTAGTATGTCATCAATTCCCATAGAAACCGGCCACAAATATTTGACTTTCGCTGTGTATCTGGAAGGTCTGTCATGCACAGCTGGCTAGAGACAATACATTGCTACCTGATTTGATATGTAAGGTGCACCCAATTGCAACTTGGAAACTCCTCTGTATGTAATCATGTCTGGATTTTGGGACGGTAGTGAGCGCGAAATTTCTTTCTTCACCACGTATAATATTCAGTAGACCGAAAATTCCACAGAACTTTATGCCGTCTCAACAGTGTCACCAAACCGATTTTAACAGGTCAGACCCCAGTTAGTCTACTCTTAGTGAGTTCTACCAGTGGTCAACTCTCCAGTGCCACGGAATCTTTCAATGGCTGGCCTCTTCTGGTACCAACTATCATACGTCAGAGTGCCAGCCCTATTTTCCGAGGACTAAGCACGATAACTCGGAGGCGGGTGGTCTGTGAGACCACGCGCCCAGTCAGAGTGAAGCTGGGCTCGCAGATATTCGATCTCTCCTCGCATCGTATCCATTTGCTGCTGGACCTGGTCCATATGAGCTCTTTCCTCGCGCGAACGGTGAAACGACAACGAGGGACGTATATGCGGAGGTTTCTTCGTAGATACGCTCTTTACTCCAGCGAGTGCCTGCAATTCGCGTGTTAGTCCCCTTATTTGGTGGTCAATCTCGATCTGTCGCATGCTCGCAATGGATGTTGAACTAGTTTCATCGTTCGTAACGCCGTTGTTATAAGCGGGTGGTAAGGTTGGCTGTTCGGGATTAGGCACTGGATTCATAGAAGTCTGCGGTTCTATGAGTGTACCTTGTGTCAGTACAAATGGTTGGAGTCCTCCAGGAGACGATGGAGACGACCTATGTCTTCGCCGACGGAGGCATAGAAAGATAAGGAGAATGATGCTGAGTACCAGAACACCGCCTACAGCGCCTCCCACGATGGCTCCAATTGGCGTAGAATGCGTATTCCCAGATTGCGTCGGTGTAGTTGTCGAAGGTTGTTCCCGAGTCGCAGAACTCGAATGGGACGAGGTAGGGGGTGTGTCGTCGAACCTATATCAGTTTAAGTTTATTCAGACTCTAGCAAGTTGCAGTAGATACACGAACGTGTAATTTGCATAGTCAAAAGCGGTCCACACCTGCCGATCAACTGCAGGGGTTGATATGATTAGTGTGTGGTCTGTGTTAGAGAGGTTGTCTTTTGAAAACACGAGAACATTGTATTCGAGGTCCGTACTCGAATTCGGAGGGTGATGGAATGTGGAAACCTTAGCACCATCGAGAATAAAATCGCAAAGTGTCTCGGTTATGGCGTTACCAACTGGGTTAACGTGTGTAACGTTGTTAGCGAGAATGAAATATACGTAGACTGCAGTGCCTGGGTTAAACGCGACATTATTCAGCATGCTGAAATGAAGTGAAGTTAGAACGTACCTTGAAATGAGAATTGTATAGACATTGGAGTACCTGTGTAGGTGAAGGCAGAGTACGTGTGTAGAAATAGTTTTTCTACAGATGGGTATATCCAACATACACTACAGCCTGGGTGATGCCATGGGTCAGGAAGGTATGTGGGTTTTACTCCGGTGACCAGGTCCCCATAGGTATCGTCTATGGTTCGATTTGTAATAGCGGCATGGATTGAAGGCAACAAGAGAAGTAGTAGAGCCTGGAGTATTCTTGAGTACATTCTGAAGTGAGGTAGATGGGCGCTGCTGAAGCACTAAGGTTGGCAGGGCAGTAGATAAAAACTTACTAGGTTCTCATCATCCGAGCTTGATTTTGAGATTCCGTCCACAAGAAGTTGACAAGAAGAATGTTTCAGATGGATACGATTTGGGTGATCCCATGTTCAAGAAATCTGACAGTTGATGTTTACAGGGGCCCGCTGAGATCGGCCTCTTGTCATGAAGAAAGTGGAAGCAGTTGACCGTTGTTGAGTGAGATCAATACAGACCAGTACAGGATGCTCCATGCCGCCATGCCGATGAAGCGGTATCAGGTGAAGCTCGGGCATTGGGCTGACAAATGAGAGGTATGCGTCTTCATCCCCATCCATGCTTGTGCCGAATACCAGTGTACAAGGAGGTTGAACGGTTGATTAGGTGTTCGGTGGGCGACAAGTATTGGTTCTGGCTAAAAACAGGTCTAGTACCTTTCAGATAGCGACGCTGATTTGAATGTGCACATTCGAACCTTGATAATGTGAAGGTCGCTCTTCAACATGGGCAGAGAGCTTGAGGTTGTTGGATGAGCCAGTCCACCTAGAAATGGGAAACGAGAATGGTCAAGAATTCGAACGTACTACAGCAAAACAGAGATCAGTTTTTCATTCTAGAAACAAACTGATGGAATCATGATACATATAACAGCCATTTTTGTGATATTCATTGTTCAATGAACTTCTGTGTATTTATGGTCAAGGAACTTGTTCTACTCGTAAGAAATCCTCCGTTGAAATTGCGAGCAAGTATTTTGTATACAGCGGTCTGAGAGATCATCCAGTATCCAACTATAAAGAAGAGGTCAGTCACGTTAATCCAGATTTCCACGCCGTCGAAAGACCGAGGTAAGAGCCTGAGATGCACTGAGGCGTGAATATCTAGGGAGGGATTCGGTTGGCTGGGAGGACGTGGTATCTAGCACTTCACGTAATTCCGTAAGACGGTTTCTTATAACAAGAATTGCCTCTCTAAGCCTCTCAATTTCGCCTCGTGTAAGCAAAGAATTCGAACTGGCGGATCCAGCAGTATTTGGCTGAGATTGTGCTGGGAAGTTCCGGTTCTTCTGTTGGGGAATGTAATGAACCGCCAGATCGAGCGAGGTAAGGGTATTCTCTGGTGTTGGTGTAACAAATGTGTAGGGCGTCATCGTCGGTTTTAGGCGAGAATGGGTGAAGTGGGATTGTTTCTTCCGCCAATAGATGAAAAGAAGAATAAGACCAGCTATGAGCCCAAGGCCCCCAAGGATGCTACCAATGATAATTCCGCCGAGTTCACCGTATGATACGTATGGGTATCGCTGCCACCGTCACACATTGAAATCCAAGAAGATGAAGGTGATAAAGTCGACACGGCTGTGCTGACTATTGTGGTAGGTGGGTGCGATGAAATGTCCGTGGTCGATTGGTTAGTTGGCATTACCGGCGCGGTCCGCGTGCAAACAGCTATGGTGGATGGCAGTTTAGTTACCGGAGGCAAGGGAATGGCTGCCGGGCTGCCATCAACACTGAGCACAGTATCGACCTGAATCCACCAAGAAAGGAGCGAAATCGACAAACGTGTAAATTGCAAAATCGAAATTGATGTAAGATGGTGTGTCCAAGCCATCTGCGTAGATGTACAATGTATGGTTGTATGCTTTTGGTGCACGAGGACACTATACTCGAAATCTGTGCTTGCTGTGGGGACATGACGGAAGTCCCCAGAAGGTTGACCGTCCAGGAAGAAATTGCATATAGTCTCAACGCCTACATTTTCTACTATATTTGCGACAATAATAGACGTAGATATCTATGCCTGGCCAAAATTTCATTCAGAATCTCACACGAGTAAAACTACAGACGAGAGACTCACCGGTGAACGAGAGTTCTAAGCTACGCGCATCGCCTCCGACAAGATATGTCGTGGCTGTATACGTTTGATCGAAAGCTAGGCCTACCGGAGGTAGAATTGAACAAACCGACGGGGAACAATACGTGTTATCCCAACATTCGGCAGGCGAGTAAATTGGCTTCGCCCCAGTTATGAGATCCCCATAGGTGTCGTCAATGGTCCGATTGGAAATCTTAGCGTCCGTTGTAGAGCACCACTGGAGGAGAAAGAGAGCGAGCTGTAGGAATCGGGTCATGAGTGATGGGCGAGATCTGGAATTCTGAACATGTAGTCGACGAGGCATTTGAACACATGTACATTGACGACCATCATGATATGATCAAGAGTTGCACAGGTATCCGCGTTGGACATTCACTAAGTAATAGTTTCGTTCTCTTGCGCATATATGGAAAATCCTCCAATGATTGTTTCGAAATACTTAGGGACGGAGTCGACATCAGGCGACTTCGGAAGCAATTCGGAAGAGTTTCTGCGCAAGACATATGGCTATATCAAAAGAGTAAAAGAAAAAAAAAGGAAGAGTTTTTACCTTAGTACTCACCTGGAGGACATATGCCGTACATGTTCGTAGCTGGCCACGCGCACTGTCAGTGCATGCTAGGGTCACGTGGATTTTCGTGTCCTGTTGTTGCGTATTTACGCGTCTACTACGGTTTGATTCCTTCGACAATGCTTGCGGTCTGTGCCACTGGGACGCTCAGCCTTCTTGACGCTGCCGTACTCAAACGAGCCCCTTCCTCCGTCTCATTATCTATCTCACTTGCCCATACAGCGAGCTCGAGTGCCTGGTCACCCGATAACACCGTTCTTTTTCTCGCGTCAGCCCAACATGTCCACAGATATGACCCTACATCAAACATCCTCAAGAACATATATAGCTCAACAAGTATAGAGTCTATATCACATATTACCTGTAAAGACAAAGGGACACTAGTATTCAGTGTAGGAGACAAGGTTTATTTGTTGGAGTGCGGTTCGAGCGCAAAAGTCACCCGAACAATCGAATCACACAAGTCCCAAATAACCTCACTAGCTTTATCCAACGATCATACTCTTCTCTCAACCACAACCTCAAATGCAGTACATGTTCACAACCTAACTCTCGGATCGCACACAGTTCTTAGAGGTCTCCCCTCATGTGGTCCAAACATCACTACCTCGGTCTTCCATCCACATGCACGAACACGGCTGCTAGTGGGATTAGGGAAACAGCTTTTTGTGTATGACACGACGCGACCATCGAGCCCACTGAAGACGATTCCTCTGAATGAGGCCTCTTCGGGCGACATAGTGGCAGTCGCATGCAGTCCGTTTAGCAAGACTTTGGTTGCTGCAGCGACATCGGGCGGTTATGTGGGGCTTATTGATTTAGAGAAAGAGAAGGGGTGAGCCTTGTCACTCAACGTTCCACTTGATTTGAGTCTAATTGAAACTTAGCCTATTTCGAACAATGAATCTGAAGGTTCCTCTGACAACGCTCGGCTTTTCTGCCGAAGGTGCAGCATTATATCTGGGGACAGAACATGGGAAGCTTCTCATCATGGATCTACGAGCTTTGGACAAGGCTCCCAAAGCGATCACAGTCAGTGAAGTCGGTTGTCGAATCGAGACTATGTGTGTCCAGGTATGCGTACTCTCAAATGGTTCAGAAATTTGCTGAGGTCGTTTAATTGCCAGAAAAAGATCAAAACTAGCGAAGTCAGCACGAAGTCACAGGCAACAACTACGCTGTCTAATCAAGCAGCGTCATCCGAAGCCAGCCTTCCACGAAAAGCATCGATACAATTAGAAACGTCAAGACCTACGGCCAAAGTGACTCCCTCCCCTGCTCGCACACGTGTAACTCGTGTCAGTTCTACGGCGTCGCCTGCCCGCCGTTTTCCTTCGACGACATCTAAAGATTGTGTCGCCTCTACAAAAGCTCCTCCCAAGAAGATATCAACAGAGAAGAAGGTTTTCTCTCCAGTGCGAGATCCACTTGGAAACAGTGCTGGGGATATATCTGGTATGTGAATCATCCACTATGTAATCCAGTGTAATAACATATCACAGTTCAAATAGAGACTCTCAAAGGGGCTGGTACAAAATTAACCCCGGCAAAAACAGACAAGAGACCTTCTACTTCTTATTCACCTGTACACGCGCGTACTTCAGCTTCGCCGAAAGTGTCCAGTTTGTCCGCAATATCATCGCGAACGACTATTCGAGAATCTCCGTCACAGGAAGAACAACCTCGACGTTCTAGGACAGTCCCTGCAGCCACTCGAGTGAAGAAAACATCCTCTACAAATCTGAAATCTTCGTCAGAGCCAGGCGCACGCCTTGCTGTTCCAGATACCGATACCTTACCTCCAGATGAACCGATATTCTTGCGCCCGCGTGCCAGTTCTTCGGCCTCTCGAGCAGGTTCAATATCAACGTCTATTCCGGCAACCTCAGCATCTGTCAAGTCTATCCGCCCCGTGCCATCAGCTTCTCGACCCGGTTCACGACTCAGACACGTCTCCCCACCCCCTCTACCGCCGAACGTCCCTCTTCCTGCAAGCCGCACACCATCTCCAGACCTCCCGGACATAAATCATGACCCCATGACGCCTGTGCCCATTGCGAAAAAGTCCGCGCCTCGTGCAGATCTCGGGGTCCTCGGACTGGGTTCGCCTGAAGTCGATAGATGGATTCGTGCAGGAAAGGGCGTAGAAAAGGCACGAGCAGATAAAGGGACGGGTAAAACAGTTGGGTTCAAGGATGACACCGATGACGAAAGGGATGATGACCACGAGGAACCCGAACGTGAACGCGAGCGAAGCTTGTCGATGCAAGTTTCGCCTAGACGTCCGTCAACCTCCTGGCAGCCCTCGCCTTATCAATCCCCAGCAAATGTTAGTGGTAGTGGAAGTTCGGCCCACGATCTCCTGCGGACAATTGTAAAGGATGTTATGTATGATTTCCAGCGAGAGACGCGCACCCAGATGACGGGGCTGCATCTGGATTTGGTGCGTATGGGGCGTGGGTGGAAGAAAGAGCTGAGGGAGCTGATGCAAGAGTATACTGATGGGATGAATGAGCTCAGAGAAGAGAATCGGAGACTGCGGGAAGAGAACGAGAGGTTGAGAAGAGGGTATTAGAGTTATGCGTTTGTATGATTTTGATTATACCCGTGACACCATGCTCATGCACTGTGGATTCATGTTAGGCGCTTGTTAGGCGCTCACCTTCAAGTATGCAAGTCCCTTTACATAAACGGTTTTGAGTGCAGTCACCTGAGTACCTGAGTAAAAAGTCATAGTCAAATCGACTTTTGCTATCATCTATGTGCGTCTAACTTTGGTCATTTTAACTCCCATTTTTCCTTATGCCAGTCAAGGTTGTGTCCCGAATCAAGCACCTATTGCACCTAAGATGGTTCTCTTCATCTCCGGCGAGCACGAAACTATCTACCTTCTGCTATGCGCGAGTGGTTCTGAAGATAGGCGTTGACGTCTGATTATAAGGGTCTGATACACCTCGATAATCACCTGCCTTGGAAAGGAAGTCCTCGCCCCGCGTAAACTTTGATTTGGATACAGGATAGCTTCAGACAGTTGCTTTACTCAGTCTAAATGTTGACGTTCACGGCCGAAGGTGGGTCACACCTATCCGCTGGTCAAGGAGTTATGACACGAGGGCAGACGCCGTATGCGCAGCTCATATCACAAATATCCTCCGAGTCCCTTCTCGAAGCCAGTAAGGAATTTATGGAAGCCATTGACATTTAACGCTGTCATGTTTTGAAGTCTAACAACTAGGTGTCCATCTCGCGCCAATTTGATTGTTCACCCCGTGGTTATCGAGTCTGATTATGCACCTCCCGTCCTTAGCAGCATCATCTGACTCACGAAGTTTTCCCCGAAGATTTGCTTCTCACGCGGCCAGAAAGAAGATATATAATTCCTTCACATTGGATGAAACTTCAGCCTGAGCACCAGTTCATCCCAATACTTCCTTAAATGCAGATGTACTCTCTAATCACCATAGGCCTCGTGCACCTCTTATTTGGGTTGAATGTCTCCGGAATGCCGTCCAGTCTTGAGAAGGAAGGTTTGGTCAAACGTTGTGCCGGCAGTGGCAGTTTTTGTGGTTCTGCGGCTGGCGGCGTTTTTTGCTGTCCAGGGCTGACATGCACTGCCAGCAACGTGAGTTATCTGGACTCAATATCGAAAATCATGTTGTTATTTTTATTTCTGATGTTTTTGCAGGTATGTCGCGGGTGTAGTGGGCCTGGAAGTTTCTGTGGTTCTGCTGCTGGTGGCGCATTCTGCTGCGCTGGCTTAACATGCACTTCAACCAATGTATGTGGTTGTCCTGGTTTCTTTAACATAAATCGTGTTGTGATTTTTTCCTGACATTTTTGGCAGGTATGTCGCGGATGTGGTGGGGCGGGAAGCTTCTGTGGCTCTGCTGCCGGTGGCGCATTTTGCTGCGCTGGCTTAACATGCACTTCAACCAATGTATGCAGTTGTTCTGTCTCCGACATGTTATTTCTAACATGACTCCTGTAGGTTTGTCGCTAGCGCGTATCTAGTAAGCGCCGCCTAGCAATATACTGAAGTGGGAATCATGCTCTCCATAAACCATTTGTGTACGAATTGCGAATAGATTGTCGGAATTTCCCTGAAATAAGCCTCTTCAAACTACATATCCTTGCATTTCCTGTTTGGTCTCCTCAATACAAATGAGAATTCGGGTCGTAGACACTAGTACTAACAAGTAACTCTTCTCTTCTTACTTAATGCATCAATGCCCATAAGCGCTTCTAATCATGTCGGCGGCCTTGAAATTGACAAAAATAAACTCAGTTTCAAAAGGCAACATCTAGGCAGCCTGAATTTATGTACCTTCTCGGCAATACCATATACCGTTGAACTCAGGTGTGCACTGAGCTGGATTGGAATGATGGACGAGTCTGCATATCACATTGATTAGCATTTGATAGGACGATATCCAGCCAGCCACGAGCAAACACACCGACGACCCTGACATTTGTGGTACCATACACGACAAGGTCCGGTCCAACAGCGCCACCGTATACACGTGGAAGCATAGGCACAGAACCTATGGGATGAAGTGTAGGCTGGTACGTGCTAATGACATACGCTTGTACTTCGGCATCCGTGGCATTGTCTGGAAGCAAAGCAAGACCAGGGATCAACTCATCCGCAACGTAATCCTTAAGAGGGTTGGTGTTGAATAGTTTTCGTGCAAGTCTAGTAGCGTTTCCTTTCAAAAAGAGATCGAATTCTGTGTCGGTGTAATATCGAGGGTTGACTGCGAAGGTGCTCTCAGCTTATGCAGCAAAAAAAGGAAAAAATGTACCTTCCGGATGCACGCTTGGATTGTTTGATTTGATGTGGACGGTTCCTCTCCTGGTGCATTTGAGTGACAGAATTTGTGAAAAATACATGTGTTAGCCACCATTGAGGTATCAGATTCCACCAGATTGCACCAATCATCGGTGCACCGCCCGCAATCGAAGGCTGCGCCATTTCGGCGGACATCTCTATGACGGGAGCTACATCCAGGTCTATTATAAACGAATCATAATACAGATGAAATATCATCAACCCTTGAATTTAAAGATCGATTTTGCCTGAATTTGTAGTATCTTCGCCAGGCCACTCTCACTGGTAAAGGCACCGGATGATACAATATCCTTTGCTCGTTGCACAACGGTTCGCGAAAGATCTGATCCTGCTCTTTGAGCAGCATGGACACCAAGAATCTGTTCGACGTCCAAAAATGCAACTGTTGGGGTGACCGGAGCATTGATAGCGGTATATTCTTCAGCCGGTCTACTAGGCGGTACCAGAAATGCGTTGAGATTCAGGGCTTGGTCTTGAAGGTTGGTGCCAACAGCAGGTAGGTCCACCTAATCAGTCTGAGTAAATCAGCTCATAAGGAACATCATATCAACAGACCTTGACTGTAACTCCTACAGCCTCAAGAATTCTTATCGCTGTTAGTAATGATGGAGCGAAACTAAAAAAACAACTGTTTTACCGTGGGTCGCCGATCCCACTCAACTCAAGGAAACGTGGACTCTATAATGCAGTCAGCTCGGGTCAATCGAAAGAAATTGGAAAATGGTTGACCCCTATGGCTCCTGACGCAATGATGATCTCCCGGGTTGTCACCACTTCAAATTCAGGAACAGGAGTCTCATCTGCTGCAGGCGCCGGAATGAATTTGACTCCAGAAGCCCGCAATAATGCACCAGGCTGCTTGCCCCAAACAATAGTGGTTGCTTGGTGTCCTGTCAATATGATGAGATTTTCTTTCTTCTCAAGAGATGGATAGATGTAAGCATTCGCGCTGCTGCTTCTCAGGTTGCCATCAGGAGTGACTTCGGTTCGATTTCCAGGCTTGATAGAGAACTGGAATCTTGCTACGCCATTAGGAGTACCAGATGCCAGATCACGATTTTCAGCTAACTGAGGTATAGCTGCTTGAAAGGCTATTTCCATCTTTTGCGTAGCTACCGTAGCCTCGTATGGCTGAGGGAATCCTGCGTTCACTTTGCCGTTAAATCCGTGTACTTTAGGAACTGACGTTGCCCCTAGAAAGACCTGCTGAGAATTCGGTAAGTGATAATTCTCAGCCTTCTTCATGTATCTTGCCAAAAAGCATAAGTATCTTCAGGAGATGTACTCGAGAATATGTGCGCACCGGAGCAAGGATTCAAAATTCCACCCTGGGTTACCAAGTTCTTCAAGGCTATTGTACTGATCGATGGTACCACGCGTCCAACACATTCCGTTGATGGATGAACTACCACCTAGGACCTTCCCTCTGGACCGGTGGGTTAGTGACACGCACACACATTTTCATGTTCACGAACTGGGTCATATGAAGAACATTTCCACCAACAGCTTGAGCAGTCGTGTTATATTGCCAGTCGTACAGAGTGGCGGCAGGGATTGCTTGACCAGGATCATTAACGAGACTGTCGTTTTGAGCATTAGGACCTGCTTCGATCACGAGAATCGTTGTCGACTGGTCCTCAGCAAGGCGACTTGCAACAGCTAAACCTGATTCAAAATCAGTCTTCTCTGCAAAAGTGCAAAATATGGCGAAGGATAGTATCAATATCTACCTGCGGTCCCTCCACCAACAACAACATATGTGTAAGTCTTGTTAAGAGCGTCGGTAGGATCACCGGTGATATGTATTCCGTTCACAAATGGACGTAAGAGAGGACTGAGTTCAAGGGCTGCAAGGAGGACCCAGAACATAATGGGGATAAGTCACTACGGAGAACCAACAGTTCGACAATCGAGAATTGATCCTAGGCTAGGCCTCAAGTACTGCCAGACTGCATTTTCCGGATTACTTATCGAAGTCGACAAGCACAATGATCTAGTGGAGTCACGCAAGAGTGCACCTCATTGCAAGCCTTCTATAGGCCCAAATAAAGAGTCGCAACCGTCGGCATCGGAAATATTATGACACGGTGACACGAGCATGAGAATCCGCCAACTTGCCATATGATCATGTTCAAGTTCTGAGCTAAATCTCAAATGACTTGCAGATTGCTGGTCACGTCGAAAGCTCCAATGTGTAGATGATTTGCAGAGATGACGAGTAACACCCCCATCGGTAAATCCGACATCTCCGCCAGTTCACCGGTCACCTAGACTCGCGAGCCACTCCTTTTGCGGTGCAATTAAGTAGGAGCGTGATTGGAGAGTGGCAGAGCGTTATTAGCAACATGATCCGCCTGTTCGACGCTGCTTAGTCTGCATGAGTCAAAACTTTAAATTCCGAGCAAATGACCATACAGCGGAAGTATGTATTACAACAAATGATCAATAACCAGTATGTACTTAATCATCATGATGGACTCGCAGGGTCCTCGAAAAAGTGATACAAAAAAGTACAAGATGTTTCTTTCCAAATCGGGAAGAGGATATAACAAAGGGTGAAGGAATGGATACTCCCCAAAGGAAATTCTAAACATCATCTCGGTGGTTCCGAATGATGTCAACGGCCTTTGAAAAAAAGGCTTCAGTATTTGCAGAGCTAACGAATGGAAATAAACAACCTTCTCTGCAATGCCGTATATCGTAGAAGTCAAATGTGCGCTAATTTGTACAGGGATGATTGATGAATCTGGTACAATGAAAGATTGTATTGATCATATGCGTACAAGTCAAATACCACATACCGACAACGCGAACATTTGAGGTATCGTAAACAAGAAGATCAGGTCCAACTGCGCCTCCATCTTCTCGCGGAAGCATCGGTACGGACCCGATGGGATGGAGAACGGCGTGGTACGTCCTTTTGACGAACTCCTGCCATTGCATATCAGTTGCATTTTCTGGAACTGTAGCCAATCCAGGGGTAAGTTCATCCATGATGAAGCCTTTGGAGGGTTCAGTACTGAATATCTGGCGTGCGAGCCGAGAAGCATTTCCATTCAGAAGAATATCAATGTTTGGCCCAATAAAGAATCGTGGGTCAACTGTGAAGATGTCAATATTCTGGTCTTCCGGTCGCGAGTTGTATTTCACCTTCGGGATGCACACTTGGGATGTTAGACTTGACATGAACTGTTCCTCGCCTGCTCAAAGTCAGTACAGCCTAAGGCCAATTGCTAGGATAATTTACCATTGTGGTATAAGATTCCAGTAGGCCACGCCAATGGTCTGGGGCGCAGTCTCAGCTCCGAATGAGTACTCGATAACGGGAGCTATGTGTCATGACAAAATGAGGTTAGTATCAATTAAAATGGTTATAGAAAGAACCTTTGAACTTGGTTATTGATTTAATCTGGCTGCGGAGTACCTTCTCCATCCCCTCCACGTTTGTGAAAGCTCCAGAAGAGACGATATCTCTTGCTCGGGATGGAATAGATTGGAGAAGTTCATCTACCACCATTCGCGCGCCATCAATACCAAGTACTTGTTCGATATCGAGAAAAGCAACCGTTAGTGAAACGGGAGCATTAACTGCCGTATATTTAGCAGTAGGTATTCCTGGCGCCACATTGAATGACATAGAATTCTGGGCCTGTTCTTGCAAGTTGGTTCCCACTGCAGGCAGATCAACCTAGAGACTACCATGAACCGTGATTCTGAAAAACCTATATTCTCGCATACCTCGACAGGTATCCCAGCACGTTTGAGTATTCTTTTGTACGTTGATATCAACAAATGAAGTTGGCCGAAACAAAAGGGACTCACTGGGAATCTCCGATACCGCTCAGCTCAAGAAAATGAGGGCTCTGGGAAAGATTCATAAGATAAGCAACTTCTTTGTAAGTTGAAGTGTACAAACGCCTATAGCACCAGAAGCAATTACAGCCTCTTTTGCAATCATGGCCTCAAATTCTGTCTCTGCGGTAGTATCTGGTATGGGTGTCGCAATGAACTTCACGCCAGAAGCCCTTGACTGAGTTTTTACACGAGGACCCCAAACAAGGCGGGTCGCCTGATGATCTGTGAGTATGACAAGATTGGGCTTTTCTTGAAGCGAGGGGTAGACGTATGCGTTGGCACTGCTGCTTCGTACATTGCCATTTGGAGAGATTTCAGTCTTGTTGCCAGGTTTAAGCGAAAATTGGAACCTCGCTACGCCGTTAGGAGTGCCAGACGCCACGTCAACGTTTTGAAGGAGACCGGGAATGGTCGTTCGTATAGTTGTCACCATGCTCTGCGCAAGATCCGTCGCCTCATACGGCTGTGGAAATCCTGCATTCACCTTTCCGTCATATCCATGAGCCGTGGGGTCTACGGTTGCACCCAGAGAAATTTGTTGCGAGTTCGGCAGGTGGTAATGTTCGGCCTTTTTCATATACCTAGAAAATTGCTCATGCACCAGACAAATGTTTAAATAATAATGCGCACGTACTGAAATAGCGACTTAAAGTTCCATCCCGGGTTTCCGAGCTGTTCGAGGCTGTCGTATTGATCCATTGTACCGCGTGTCCAACATAACCCGTTAATAGATGAGCTCCCTCCAAGGACCTTCCCTCTGGGGATGATCAATGATGGACAGAATCGAGCAGTATTACAAGAGACACACTGAGTCATGGTGAGAACGTTTCCACCTACGGCCTGAACTGTCGTATTGTATTGCCAGTTGTATACAGATCGGACGGCGCGCGTTTGTCCAGGATCGTTGATTAACGTGTCATTTTGCGCATTCGGACCCGCCTCGATCACCAAAACGGACGTCTCTGGGTCTTCTGCAAGACGGCTCGCAACCGCTAGGCCTGACAGTTGGACAATGGTAAGTGCGTGCTTGCAATGAGAGAAGACCTGTACCTGCAGTCCCCCCACCCACAACTACGTATGTGAAGGTCTTATTTGCGACTTCAGCGGCGTCACTAGTGATACGAATACCCTCGACTCCTTGCCGCGAGAAGAGGCCCACTATTACACCTAGATGAATCCAAAATGTGTTCAGCATAAGCATAGAATCGCAAGACGAGAAACAGAAAGAGGAGCTGATGAATCAGCCTAAGTGCAGCGCGTGGAGTAGCCTGTAGGAATTGGCGCCGAAGTTCACCCGATGCCATGCTGCCCATCGCGGCACAAAAGATTTAAAAAGATCGCTTTAGGTGTCACTTTCAAAGTCTATACAGACAAAAACGATCACAGGGTCAAAAACTCGGCATTTAGACAATCATGGTTACGGTAGACCGAGGTGCTCAGCCGACCCCGTGTCAAAATAGAATTATGTAGGAGATAGCATTAGTGGACGAACGTGCCGAGACTAAATAAAGAAAAGAGAGAAGTTAGTAGGCACTAGACTGAGAAAGTTCATGATAGAAGCACGCAGAAAAGGCCATCAGAACGGTCTAGGTCCAGCATACAGAAGTCAATTGGTCATTAGGATTTGTTAAAGTCTAGAGCAAGCAATTGGCTGTCACTTGTTCGTATCGTGAAAAGTTTCGGCGCTGTACTGATCAGCTCGTAATCCGCAATCTCAAAGTCATGATTCCTTGTTCCAGCTACTAGTTTCATCCTCAAAAAGTGTGGCGACACAGCTCTCTTCAATATGGAAGTCCTGGCTGATCGATAAAATCAAAACTATGTTGTCAAAGTCCGGACCCGTAACTTACGGGGGGTAGTTTGTAGTAAGTCTCGTTGTTTAAATCCAGGACCGGTCCCAGCAGTTTACATGTTGATAGCCCTTCTTTCACAACGCAAACAAGGTGCTTTTTTGATAGAACACCACGATTGAAGAAGGATACGTGTGAAGAAATTTGAGTGCAGGATAAGATGTTTCTTGGAGTGCCCAGTTTCAGAATTCGCAGCGAGACCGTAAAGATCTGCTGGCTACACTTGGTGATTGAAAACGAGTCGTCCTAGAAGATTCGGGTGTACAGACCTGAGAGGAAGACAATGATATCGAACTGTTCTAGGACGTCAATTTGATCCACAGGATCGGGCAGAGATACGGCTGGCATTGGCAATGGCGGAGTCTCTGGCGTTTGCGAGATGTAGATTCCATCATCGGCGCCATAAAAATGAGCTTGGAAACAACTGCTTGGATTTTCAATAACTCCCAAAAGGCACTCACCAATAGACTCACGTAAAGAGATAGCACAATTGACGTGAAAATTGCGCCCCGAAGGCCAAGTGAACCTCAAAGGGCGAACGACGCGATGCTTGAAGCGATGGTACCTGCTTGCTGTAACCCACGCTCTACAGACCAGACTACGTGCCAGGAGATACGCGACATTATCGTGGAGATAATCAATAATCCGTTCGTAAAGTTTTTGGGGAATTTCTCATATCGACAGAGGAACGTTGGCAGTCAAAAGGGGTCGAATGGCCACATCAGCCCTATTTTTTGTGATACATAGAAACCGTGTTTTGGCTGATACGATCGGCTAGAACAAGTCGGTTGACGAGGCGGGAGAAGGAGGGCATGCCTGGCCTGTGCAATCGGAGAAAGGTCGTCTTGAGGTTCTGAAAACTGCACTGCCAACAGCTCCATTGTCGACAGTCAACTTACAACCGCCGACTGGCATAACCCGTGGCTTGAACAATGCCTTCTGTCTGATTACCTATCAATCTGACAGTCAAAGCGCTATCAAGTGTGTGGACGGTTGAGGTACGCATGAAAGACAAGAGCGGGCATTTCAGAAGTGCCCATTTTGGAAAGAGTCAGAAAGCGCGCCGGAAGCGCCCCCGACGTCGACATTTGTCACGGCGATATACGTAAACTAAGTACTTGAATATTCGTCTGGCCCTTGACAATCAGTAAGTTTGCTCAAGGCTTCACATGCACAGCCCGATATCAGCCTTATTTAAAGATGATGTCCACACTTATCAGCGATCACACGACGCCAGATGACAAATTGAAAATCATGTTAGGCCGCGAGGTGCGATGATACACGAAACATATGTCTACAATAAAAGAGGAGTATTGCATGAGTCCGAAGCGCGTATACTTAGTGTTCGTTTTACTCGGTGACGCACGGACGGAGAGCGCGAGAGGCTGATATAATCTTCTTCATGCTGTTGCCTGTTTCAAGTGAGGACGAGGAGGCGTAGCGCCTCTCCTCGCGTGAGCAAGGAAAGTACGAGTTTGAGACTCTGGGCTATAGGGCACAACTGATCAGGATTTGGCGAATTGTAAAGTGAGCAATTGTCCATCTCGAGTTCGTATTGTGAACAACTCCGGCGCTATGCTGATCAGGTCATAATCTATTGCGATGGTTTGTACCCGGATGCCGAAATCCAGATGATAGATCTCGAGATGTTTGGCCCCAAATGCCACCAAGTATGGGTCATGAAGGACTGGAGAAGGCGAAGTCAGAATATTGTACGTTCCGGAAGAAGGCACAGACCAGCATTGTAAATGGAACTATCTCGCCATTGTATTAGGCTCCCGAACGGCCGTCCTTCCCGGTCAACGAGGACAGCAATGGCTGAGTGGGATTAGTCAAATTAGGCTTTGCCAGGAAGAGGATCCGACGAACAGTCATAGCACACCAGCACTCCATTATGCGTGCGAAGCGCCGCAACACATCTAGAACCCTCGTTTGGAATAGCTGAAAACGGATGCAATAGAGGCTGTGTGGTCAGCGTGTCGATATCAACTATCTCAAAGTCATGTTTCTTTGTCCCAACGGCTAGTTTTGTCCTCAAAAAGTGCAGAGAAACAAGTCCCTCCCCGATATAGAATTCCTTGTTCATCATGAGATTGGAACAATACCATTCAAGGATGAACCCATACCTTGTAGAAACGCAGTTGATGAAACTGAGTGTTTATCTGGAGGACGGGTTCCAGCAATTTACATGTTGTTGATGGCCCTCGGACCTTGACAACGCAAACAAGGTGCTTTTCTGATATAACGCCATGATTAAAGAAAGAAACATGTCCGGTAATTCGAGTGCAAGATTCAGTGGTTAGATGGGTGTTAGGTCGCAACATCTGTAGCTGGACAGTGAAGATTTGCCGAGCTGTTTTTGGGATTAGTCACTAGCTCGGTAAATATCATGGTAAAGAGACCTGAGAGGAAGACGACAATATCATATTCTTCTAGAAGATCAATCTGAGTGACGGGATCGCGAAGAACGATGGCTTGGAATGGCCGACTCTCTGGTGTTTGCGAAAGGTAGATTCCGTCGTCGGCACCATAGAGAATGGACTTGGAAGCTACTGCTTTTCACTTTCAAGCGACCTCTCAAGATTCAACGATCGACTCACGTGAAGAAACTGCACAATTGACACGAACATTGCGTTCCCCAGGCCATATGAGCTTTGACGGACGAACAACGCACCGCCTAAAGAGATGGTACCTGCTCGCTGGAACCCAGCCACGGCAGACCAAGCTACACGCCAAGAGTGACGGGATATGGTTGCAGAGATGATCGATAATTCGTTCGTATAGTTCTTGCGGGATTTCTCGACTCAGAGAGATCGGCAAAGGAATTACACCAGACAAATTAGAAGGCGGGGCGACCACATCAGTGGTTTCATCGTGTGCCGCGCGAACCTTGTTTTGACCGATACGGTTGACTAGAACCAGTCGATTAACGAGGCGGGCAAAGGAGGGCATGCCTAACTTGAAGTGTCTGCAGATGGGGGATGGTGTCAACGGTTCATTCAAAAATTGTTCGAAATTGAAGCACGGCCAACACACTGACAGAGCAACCGGTCAATGCCTTGATCATGAATGTAATTAAACGACTCCTGTCTGATTTCCTATCAGCCCGGTGGTGCGAGCGTTGCATCAAGTGTCGAGTCTGCAGTACTTAAGCATGAGAAGAGAAACCAGTTGAGGAAACCGAAAGCTGTGAGAAAGATGCGCGCCAAAATCATGCGTCGGGCCGCCGGGCCGGATTCTAATTCGGAGTATTCGAAATTGTGGATGGTATGTAGATAACTGAACAGATACCTATTCAGCCACTGCATACTATAATAGACATGCAGCATTGAAATATGGGAGGTAAGCTCGTCGACCTGGATTGATTCAATCCAAATTTTATATTGAACTACAAGATGAGGGATGACTACAACTTGGTGTCTACACTAGATAAGTAGAATTACTATACAACGACCGCAGAGTCTGGTCACTGTGCAAGCGATACACAGCCAGAGTACGATGCTTCTATATAGTGTGGGCGAAGGTATAAGGTTCATGTCAATCTAGAAGTCCAGTTCCAACGTGATTCAATCATAAGGAAACAGAAATGTCAAGGTCAATGTGATAGACAATGGCAGGAAATGCTGTAGTGAACGGTTTTCGCGTAGGCCTTTCAAAAAGAATTACAAGGCCGTAGGACTGGATTGGAATGAAGGAGCTTTAGCACCACCGGCTGGCAAAGTTGTCGTGCTCTCGCGGTGCGGCGATACGAAGCTCGAGCGAGAGCTTGCGACGGACGGAGAGCGCGTCAAGCTGACATGGTGTTCTTCGTGCTGTGGTTTATTCTGGGGAGGGGGGATGGGGGAGGCGTAGCGTGGAAGGGACTCTTCAGGCCTTTGGAGAATGAATCCGCGGAGCCCCGCAGCCTTCTCGCCTTGGCGACCGAAGCCATATCCAGCTTTCTCAGAGGATTTCCAGGAGTTGAACTCGGCGGTGTCGGGACGGTCATCGAAGTCTTTCTCCCCGGTGAATTGGCGTTGGACGAACGTGGAGCGCGAGAAGGTGCTTTCGCCGGTGTGAGTGGGGAGGACGGGCTTAGTCTCGGTGCGGAAGGCGGATATGGAACGCTTCTGCTTAGCAGACGCACGGAAGATGAGGCCAAGTAGCATGTTGACGCAGCCGATGGAGAAGAGGAAGAAGGCCGAAACGAGCGAGAAGTCGTCAACGTGATGAGAGAGAATTTGAGTGGAAATCCTGTAGAGGTGTCAACGATGTCCATGGTGAAAATAAGAAAAGAAGTAACTTACAAGCACTGGAAAATACCGAGGGCACCCAGACCGAAGCCTTGACCAAGTACAGGGAAGTATTGGTCGAAAAAGGGAGCGGGCCATCCGATTTCAGACACTGCAACACATCCTTGGTCAAGCTCCGAACTCAATAAAACGCAAAGAAAAACAATACTCACAAAACAGAATAATAGTCTGGAACAAGATCAAAAGGCTGGATACAACAGCCCAGAAGACGCCAGCAGGTTGGTTAGGGACTGTGCTTCCTCTAACGTATTCAATTCAGTCAGGACAATTACAGTGGACCAACAAGGTAAACAACGCACTCGATATAATCGCAGTTCTGCATGTCGGAGGTATCCGCGTGGTCGAGGAAGGCATTGACGGCCTCGATGTTGTGAACCATGACAAGGATCGTGCTCGCGAAGACAAGGATGAGAGATACGATGGAGATGAATCGGACGGCATTGAGGCCCATAAATATGACTACAGTCGACCTTCAGTTTCAGCCCATTGAAAGGCATCCATACATTTACTCACTTGTGCGACGTGTCACCATGTTTTGCGGATGTGAAGGTCGTTAACGCGTGAGATAGTTTGTTACGACGTCAAAGAGTACGTTAAGAGAGTGAAAAGTTTCGTAGACGTAGAGATTCCTCCAGGTGTATCACAGCGGTGTCCCAGCACCAAAAAACAAAAAGAATGAAGCTGGCTGAGGGAGAGGAACACGGAGGAGAATGAGTGAGCCAAGTGGCACAGTTGCACACTTATATCTTGCCTCGAGGCGGCAACCACGTCTCTCCGCATTGTGCACAAGGACAATGTACAGGTCAAGGTGTTCGGAGAACAATGAGCGCTAAAGAATTCCTTTTCAGGAAAATATACATCACATGATCGTTATGCGACTATTGTGTGGGCGTAGTGAGGCGTAGTGTGGGCGCAACTGCCGTCCTCGGCCCTTTATACTTTGACGGGATCATGACATCGAAGTTGATTCTCAGGCATTGTACGGCACTTGTTATGCAAATACATATGACCGAATACAATAAACTTGGTATTCGTGTACGTTTTTATTCATGACAGTGACAACTACTTTGTAACCGCAGTTCTTATTAAAGAACAACGTGTAAATGACAAGACACCAGGGAAACAAAAAAGGTAAAAGAAGTTCCATTCAGATCGATGCCTAAAAAAGTACTTGCCAGTGAACATGGAGAAAAGACCTTTCGAACTAGTCCAGTGCTGCACGTAGTGATGCGTAGGTAGAAGTCCAATGCACAATGTACGCCGCAAAGTAAATAACCCAAGATAAACCTGGATAGGAGGGGGGGGGGGGAAGAATGAGAGGAAGGGGCAGTCATTATGCCGATAATGCAATGCAATTAAAATTACAAGGCAGAGGGGGATCATTTAAATAGGTATTGTAAGAATGACAGGTTGCGAGAAAAGCCGCCCGGATCGCATGAAGAAACAACAAAAGGAGAGCAGGAAGCCATTTTGGTATGTAGTGTGGTGAGTAACATAAGGTATGAGAGTGTGAAGAATTGTGATTGTGGGTGGGTAGTCATCAAAGGTCGTCACGAAGGGCAAAGAACCAATGAAGAAAAGAGCATAAATGCCGGCAGAGGTTCTAGAAAGGTCCGATAGAGCGTGCTAGACGCTTAGTCCGTGTAAGCTGGTGGTTGAGGACCAGACGCCGCAGGTTCCACATTGGCAATCACCCTACCACCATCCACATGCACAATCGGCGGGCCCGCAGATCGAGTAACCAACCTTCCCTTCCCATCACGAAGCTTCTTCTTATCTTTAACCGGCACGGTAGTAGCCGCAGCTGCAGCCGCCGCCGCCGCCGAGGTCGACGACTCGCCGAACTCGAACTCGTCCGGGTTGGCATTGGTAACCTGGAGCCTACGTGTCTCCTGGATACTGGCCGGGCTTCCCGAACGGTTCATGAGCATCACTTCATCAGGAGTCATAACAGGTGTGTTCATCCTCATTGTCATTGTTGCGGCGACGCCACCGTTGTACCCAGGACCCAGATCACCGGTCCAGTGCGCGTGTGATACAGGCGGGGACATAAAACTCGCCGTACTTGCGCTATGTGAGTGCGTCAGGTGCGTAGGGCTTGATGCGGCTCCCGGGTCCATCGACTGCTTTTTTGGAAGTGGCGGCGCATAACCTTGTTGGTAGCCCTGTGGTGTATATCCCTGTTGTGGGAGATAGAGAGGACTTTGCGAGCTACCCGTAGACGGCATTGATGACAGAGTAACACTCGAGGCCGACACAGGATTGAGGGGCATCAGTGACGCTCTCCTTGCATAATTCAGATCCGGGGCGCCAGGGGATTGTGATGGTCGCATAGGAGGGGAATGTGGAGGTGAAGCTGCACTCGGGGCCACGGCGCGTCCGACAAGGCCATATTGGTATGGCTTTGGCTCTGGATCGACGTCCAGTGAGAAGCGTGCGGGACGGTGAGCTCCGCGGGCACCACCGATGATTTCGTCTTGCTCTTTCTCGAAGATGTCGTCCCATCTTTGTCTCCGTCTCCTAGACCAGTATGAGAAAACAACAAGGAAGATGAGGCAGAATCAACGTACAATATAAACCAAATCAACGCTACAATCGCAATGAGCCCGAAAAACCCTCCAACAGTTCCTCCAACAATTGGTGCCACATCGGGGCTGCCCTTGCTTTGATTATCAGTTGCGATCGTGCTGGAGGCTTGCGACGACGAAGTCCCAGAGGTGATGGTCTGGACGACCGTTGAGATAGACGACTGGATAGAGCTTGGTTGGGTCGATAACACAGACGGCGTAAGGATGGTAGTACTACTACTAGTTGGTGTTTCAGAGGGTATTTGATCTTGAGTTGATTGAACAGTTTGGATCGGAGTATTTACGCCAGTGTCGATTGTTGTACATGACGTGCCAAAGAGAGTGACTAAGTTCGTGGATGTAATGGTCGAGGTGATGGTGAGCGGCACCTGCGCGGTCTGCGTAGCACCTGTGTGTAATTATTAGCACCTGAAGCATGATTTAATGGAGAATACGCTCACCAGGTATGGTGGTAGTGTACGATACAGTTGTCGATGGACATGAGAGCGTCAGTCCCAACAAAAGACTCGTAGAGCAGGGTGCCAAAGAAAAAGTCAACGACGTCTCGGGTGGCTGGGTCGTCACAGAGAGGGACGTGGTCGTAGTCTCGGTCACAGTCGTGAGGACATTTGTGCTCGTGGCGGTTGGGATAGTAGCACACGAGACAGACATGAATGCACAGTCAAAAGCAGACAGACGGTCAAGGAAGGCCGTAGAAAGCCCACAGAAAGCCCAAAAAGTTCGGAAAAGATAGGAGCAGCGGGGATGAGGCTGCGGTAAAAGGCAAAGGGAGACAGCCCACAGGTCTCCCCTAAGGAACAGCCAAGGAATGAATGAATGTGATGGAAATGAAAGACAAGGGCCACACTCAATCCTGGACAGCCTCACCACTGCTTCAGGGACGTGTTCTGCTGATGTAAGCAGGTATTAACCTGCGGCAGTTTCGCCAGCAGTCCTCCCTTTTGTCGGTCTTGCAAGAGCCGTATTTATCATTGTCGATGGATCGGCGAGCCTGAGTGACCGAAGGGCCCTGACCACGAAACTTTCAAGACAGACACAATATGTCGAAATGAACGATGTGGCTGTGTTGCTTTCACAGGCCGACATGCCATTTTTGTTCTTCAACGGAAAGGGCCACTCTGAGCTAAATCTGAATCGTCCCTTGCCATCGATTGAATCGTGAATTTGAATTTTGAAGTCACACGCACTGTTCTGCTATGGTACTTATGTACACCTGGTAGTTGGTAAGCAATAAAAAGATATAAGATAAGCACGAGGTTACATCGAAATCAAGGGTATACAAACGCTGCGAATAAATCCTAGGAAAAGGTAATGATCCTACAACATTCCTGTTATCCGAGTCCTTCAATAAGAGATGTACTTTGACTGTGTGGGTGTCCGGCCGGTTGGGTCGTCTAGCAGGTCTTCCGATATCCATATATATTTTGCGTCCCTCTCTCTTATCGTTTCCGTCTGGCCAATCGTTCGAAATGACTCCTCATCATCGTCTGGCGCTCTCGGCCGAAGTACGGGCCGTTGGTCTTCCTTCGATGTCGGTGCCTCGACCCTACCAGTCTCATGCTCATTCACCTTCTCCACACCATCCTTCTCTTTACCCTTCCTCGACAGATCCTTAATCGACACCTTCCGCAGAATAGTCTTTCCCGCATCCTTCACCATCCTCCCAAACGCAAGAAACGGATCTTCCGCGTCCTCCTCATCCACCAAATGATGTTGATTACGCCGCCGCCGGCCTTGCTGCATCGCAAGCTCCCGCTGCCGCTCTAGTTCCTCCTCTGTCCACATCGGATGGCTATGATACGTGTTAACGTCCATACCCAGCAGCTGTCGCCGCCGTAAGACCATTTGGCTACGGGCGGCCACACCCAGCGGTGCCGCACACCGCCGCTTGCGCGGTGTAAGTTCCGGTAGCGGCGCGAACTTGACGTTGAGTTTCCCGTTCAGGGAGGTGCTTGAGGAGGCGTGGAGGGAAAGGATGCCGGATGTGAGGGAGGAATCGGCGGAAGAGAGTCCGGGGACTTCGAGAGAGAGCGTCTGTGAGGTTTCGTCTGAGCTCGTTTCGGACGACATGGTGGTTAGCTCGTGTGGATGAACGTTTAAGCTCGTTGAGTCGTTTAATAATGCGCCCGTGGGCTTATCTTACTAGTACTGCGCGTGGAATGGGCTGACTAGTTTATTACTGGCTATGGCAAAAGGACAGGTTACGTACGTTAGATGAGGAGTCGATATCGGCACAGGATAGATATACCAGATAAATAGAACAGAATATTGCGAGAGACGAGAGCGATAAGGATCGATATGTTACGTGTCGTGGAGTGAGCACTGCTCAGCCAGCTTCTTCAAAACGAACGGTACAAGATAGCCAGGCAGGCGTTGTTGCTGGGCGAGATGAGCGTCTGAAATGAGGGCTCAGACAGACGTATCTTTAAAGGCCATGGATGATCCTCAACTAAATGGTTTTGTGGTAAAAAGACACTCACAATTGTCAATGTCATTGCACAGATCCGGGTTTCCAGAAATGGTAGATTGATGATCTCGCCAAATTGCCCTCACATGAGCCTCCATCGAGCTCCAATATTCACTGCATGGTCCATGCTAGAACTGAGCGTCAACGTAATGGCAGGAACAGGTAGTTGAATAGTCAGCGATCGGTCCCGATCGTAATTGGCTTCCCTTCCGAGGACCGACTTTATATACGAAGTAAAACAGTATGTAACTATATTCAAACTTCACCGACTCAACAACGATTAGGAGCAGGGCTGAATCGTTCTTCCAAGTTGCAACGTTGAATGTTGATTGATGCTCCAACCGTCGTTCCAGTTCTGCCCAGGATTCAGCCGGACAAGGCATGCGAACTTCTACGCTCAACAAGTAGTAATCAGCTGTTGATCCAGTGTTATGTACATTCATGATTCCGTGTGCGTCAAGTCTTGGTCACGGTGAATCTGTAGGTTGGGCCTTTGTGTTCAACCATCAACGCTTATGCATTCAACTGAACGAGGTAACGATGTGGCCCAATGCCTATCTTGGTAAGTTCTCTTCATGATCATCTCTGGAGCTCTTCTAAATCAGGTCCATCATTTGCATATTTAAATACTCACAGATTGTTCCTTGATCTCAACCACACCGGCAGGCAATCGCTTTATGGTTATCCTCATATTTCTGCCGTATAACGCGCATTTTTCGACTTCTATCGCGCTGAATCTGCTTCCCAATGCCACCTCATCATTGCCTAACCATCACTGAAATCCTTGATACAATTTTTGGCGCGCTTTTCGAGTAGTTTTTCGACGACGAAGACGAATGGGAAAGTGATGCAGAAGCAAGACAGACCCTTTTAGCGCTGGCGTTGACTTGTCGTGCTTTCCAAGGTAAACCCCTTGTCTCATCAACACGATCACTCAAGTTGACGGTTTTCAAGAACCAGCGCTCAATCAGCTCTGGAAAGTACAACTAGTTTTCAAACCACTCATAGGATGTCTGCCCGAGGATTTGCCACAGATAGACGATCCCGAGAGCGATTCCAGCGACAGCGACACGGAAAGCTTGGAGTCGGACGTTGCACATGATGCGGTGTGGGTGAGTAGACTAAGGAAATCACGTCGATATCCCGTTTTCAACCTTTCACTAGCAATTCCGTCGACCAATGCACGACACAGACTGGGAGAGATTCGACTATTACTCGCGTAAAGTGAGACAGATGGGATGTCAACGCGAGCTGCCACGGAAGCTTTTGCCAAAGCACGAAGTTGATCCAAATATTTTCATTGCATTAGCCAGCCTTCGGCCGTCACGGCTTATCTTCCCCAACCTCTGCGCCTTTCATTTCGGGTCTTGGAACGAGGGGCTTCTTCCAGCCATACAGTCTTTCATTGGACTCAATCTCAAGAATGTCACTGTCCACAGCCTTATGCCCACTCATGGTGCTATCTTCCAGTCAGCTATGGCCCCTCTATACTCCGCTCTTTCACGATTGTCACCAGGAATAACCACTCTTACTATCACTTTTCCTGACTTTTGGATAGCCGCAGATCCTGAATTCCTCCGCATGTTACAACAACTCAAGAGCCTCCGAACACTCATCATCGTTTCCTGGTTCTACACAGATCGGTCACGACGAGAGCTATATGAAGTCATCGGAAACCTGGAGCATTTAGAGAGATATTGGGCTCCTTACATCGATAGCGAGGTTTTGTCCTCGTTAAGTACCATTGATAATCGATTTCCATCGCTCAACTTCATTGGATGTCAAGTTTATGACTTGAGCCTCATTCGACCCTTCTTGGAATCTATGCAATGCCCATTTATAGAAGTCAAAATCATGGCACCATGTGCCGGCCTCTTCTTGGGTCCATATACCCTGGATCAGATAGATTTTCGACCGCTCGCTTATTCCAATCATTCAGCACACTGGACTTTGACCAGCTTCCGATTCAGTGTCCACTTCGACGCTCCTTTCCAAGAACCGGTAGAAGGTGGCGCTACCATCACAAATGTCCTTCAGCCACTTTTCAATCTCCCAAATTTAACTTCTTTCTCTGTCACCTTGGAAAGCGTAATCGACTTGACTGATCAGTGGCTGGAGGAAGCAGGGAATGCCTGGCCACACCTTGAACATTTTGAATTAGAGACCCATTCAACACACAAGCCCAAAATCACCCTCTCGGGCCTGCTTAGATTGGTGATACTCTGCCCAAAGCTCTGGCATGCAACGCTCCGTCTGGACGCTACATCATCATTACCTTCAGCCAGGGCCAACGACTTCGAACACTCCACTACAATATCCCTGAAGCTCAGTGGCTCACTGATCAATTCACCCGACGAGGTTTTCGCAGCCCTCAAAGGATCATTCCCGAAACTCCCACTACTGAATACTGTCGACGACTACTACCGCTATTACCCTAAAAAAGAGGATAGGTCATATAGAAGGGCCTGGTCGAGGGTTCAAAAACTTTTGAAGAGGTGTTGGCGCCAACTGGATGAAGAGCAAGACTAATGTCGGAGTAGGTGCAGCGCATTACTTGTAGATGTAACAGAGGAGGTTTCAAGTTTTTGAACTATCTTACACCGCCCAACCTCCACTTCGCCATTTGTTGTAGGACGCAGCGTCACCACATGCGCAAGCCTGGTGAAAGAATAGTCAAATGCTCAAACCAAGACATCTAAAACCACGAGACCTTGGTGAAATAAATTGTGGCTGGTGCAATTTTCGTTCAAAGACCACATCTTATCACCACTGCCGGGTATGGCTCCGTCTCGCCAGATATACCCCAAGAACGGTTAGGGTACGCGTGACGGGACACGACATAAACTTCAACGTTCAAGGATTGCAACTCGGTGTTCAAATTAGGACTTTTTTTATTTAGGAACATAGATCACTGGAATGTAGACCAGTTTTCTTGATACTCGAACAATTCTACGATGCCGAAATAGCATGATTCTCTGTATTGACAATTGAACTAATAAAAAAAAATTGAGGCCACTCTCATGGAATGGCACTTGTCGATAGCGGGACACACTAAACGGCTGATAGCTAGGTATAAGGACTAGCAGGAGACAGGCCGGAACAATCATTGCCTCTGAACATGGCTTCAGAGGCAATAACTGAGTGGAGAGGGAAGGGGAACGAGTCAGTCTAGTTCCAAGATAGGTGCTGGGGTCCGTGGATCGAGCCGAAGAACGGAAGGGTGTGCGCCAGTGTGTGTCTGTAGGAAGCCACTCAATCGTTAAGTGGGGCTAGCGTTAGGCATTTACGAATACAAGCGCCGCCTTCGACGACCTGATTGTAGACGACATGAATGATAGTCGACAGTGAGTGTGTTACAGCTGCAATGATGACGCACAGCGCCGGGCGCTAGAAGACCGTCACACCAGACTGGGTACCAGCGTACTGCGATTTGACATCGTCCATATCAGCACCATCATCTTGGCTCTTGTAATCATAGTGCGAGACGCTTCCGAGTTCACTGGCACCAGTCACAGAGGAGGATCCAAAAGAGGAACGGCGTCTCAAGCGATCGCTCTGCGAGTATGTCATGTTGGCGCTGCTTCCACCAATGACGCTGTTGTTGTCCGTGACACTCGGGCCTACATCCTGAGAAACGATAGACGAAGCATAGCTATAAGCACTGCGCTTCGCGCCATTGGTTCCTCTAGGTATACCAGCGTTGAAGGGACCCGGGACATTGAACATCGGCAGACCAGAAGAATAGGTGGCCTGTGACCGTACAGATTGGACATCAGATGGAATGTAGCCCATCGCATCATGGGTACGGTAGAAGCTTGCATCAAATCGGCTTGGAGTACCAGAGCGACGAGCGTTGGCTTTCAGAAATCTCCTTGTTAGCAACTCAAACTAAATAAGAAGTGACGACTCACGATCGTTCATCATACCAGCCGGGTTCAGATAGTCCCGCGCATTCGTTTCGTGGCGACGGAACTGTTCCATAGATTTGAAAAGAGTGCGGCGAGGCTTACTGAACTGAATCATGCTGGGTTGCAAATTGTTAAGAGGACCTTCAACGAGATTGTTCTTCTCCTTGTAGTGTGTCAGAAGGTAGTGCCAAAGGGGGTGCTGAAGAACAAAATAACTAATGAGAGCCAATAAAGATTTTTGAGCATCATTTCATACCTTGCTAAGCACTTTGGGATTTCCCAAGATAACCACACCATACTTCGCGCGAGTGAGAGCGACGTTCAGACGACGAGGGTCATTCAAGAAACCAATACCCTGATGTTCGTTGCTCCGAACGCAGCTGAGAATGATGTAGTCCTTCTCACGTCCTTGGAAGGCGTCGACGCTAGCAACCTCGACCTCTTTGTAAAGATCCTTCTTGAGCGAGCCATTGAACTGCATATAGTTGACGATGTAGGATCGTTGTCCCTCGTAGGGCGTGACCACACCAATTTGGCTAGGCACAACACCAGATTTGAAGAATTTGGTAACAATTTTCTCCACATTGGATGCCTCAGTTCTAGATTTTTTAAAGATCAGCTTCAGGTCAGGCTCGTAAAAGACCGAAACGTACCTGTTCAAGAATGATGTTCCACTGCTTGAAATTTCCTCCTGACCCAAATTCTGATAGAAGAACATAGGGGTATCCGGGACCGGCCATGGGAAGTCAACATTCTTCCTCAGACGTTCGGGAGCAGTGACACCATTCTGCAAGGTTCCCTCGTAGAACATGTTGGACGGGAACTCGGACAAGCACGGGTGCATGCGGTACTGGACTTGGAGACGGATGGGCCTGTTGTTAAGCAAGACGAGACGCTCGAAGAGTGATTGTGTCAGTCCAGCCCGCGCGGCCTTCTTATTCATAATGACTGGGCCAAGTTGCTTAAAAACAGGTCAGTGATAATGTTCCACTCGACCTCGAACGACGTACCTGATGATCTCCGACAAGCACAACCTGCTTGCATCCCAGAACCAAGGGTATCATACACTCTAAAAAAAGTCAAATTAATGTGTCAGTGATCTTAGTTCGGAGATGGACTGGAAAGAGCGCACCAGGCTCCGCAGCTTGCGTAGCTTCATCGATCAGCACAGTCCTAAACTTGAGCTTGCTCAACCTAGGATCACCCGCTCCCACACAAGTACAACAAATAACATCCGCCGCAGCCAAAATCTCCTTCTCACACTGCCTTATCAAAGTCTTATACTTCCTCTCATCATTACTGCTCAATTCCCCCTGCTCATTCTTCAACTGAATAAGCTTCTGCAGCTCCACATGCGTCGTATTGTTTTCAACCTGCTGGTGGAGCGTAAGGAACCCAACGCTCGAGTCCAATGCTTCACGCGACTTGGCTGTCAGACGAACGACCTTCAACCCGGTGATGTGAATCTTCTCCGTTAGCTGATCGACGGCGACGTTGGACGGAGCGCACACGAGGACTTGGCCGGGGTTCATCTTCGCGAGATGGTGGACAATCGAGGCGGAGGTGACAGTTTTGCCTGTGCCAGGGGGTCCTTGAATCAAGCTTAAGGGTTTCTGCAGCACGCTCTTGACAGCATACATCTGCGAGTGATTGAGTTCGGGGAGCCCAGGAGCGGAGAAGCGCTTCGGCATCTGAGTACGTAGAACTTGAGGCTCGAGTTCATGGCCGAGAAGTTTGTGATACTATGAATACATTAACCATATAAATCTACAAATATCTGATGGGAACTTACAATGTATCCACTGACACTCTTCTCGTCGACGGCGAATGTCTTCATCGCGAGTTGCATACGGTCAAAGCTTGTGGACTTCCAGACGAAATCGGCCGCAAAGTTATGAGTGCAGTCGGAGGGAACTCCTTCAGTCCTCCTGAGCTCAAGTCCAATCTCATCGGAAACATCTATAGAGTTGAGTAATCTTCACAACCATCAGTCTTCATAACTCACTGTTGGGAATCTTGATAACATGCCCAACACCCTCCCAAGCCTTATGAAGCTCTCCTGTATATCTAAGCCTCAGCTCATCTCCCACCGCAAGCCTGACCTCGCCACTTTCCAGTTTCGGTAAGCAGAACCACGCCACTCTTTTCTGGTTCAGACCAAGATCCCATCGCACAGCGATATCAGTCTGCGTCTGACTCTCTTTCAGCTTCTTGTCATAGTCTGCCTCGATCTTGACGAGTGGTCCAAAAATGTTCTGATATTGATACGCGTCCTCGTATCGGAGAAGAATAGGCTGGGGCTCATCGTCAACTCCTGGCTTCTCGAGATCTTCAAGCGTAGCATTCGCATTGTCACGCCACAGATCTTCCAGGCGGTTGATTTGGTCGAAAGAAATTTGGCGAGAACGAAGCTGTTCGGTTTCGCTGGGCGGTTTGACGAGCCAGGAAAGGAAAGAGCGGTCATCAATGAGGGGTGCCCATAACGAAGCATTCCAGGATATGTCCTTAGATATCGCAGCACAGGGTTGACTGTATAGCAATTAAGCCAAGTTCAAGAAAAAAATGTCATCAATGACGCACCGACACAGCAACACGACGACAGTGTCACTCTTTGCTGGAATAAATCCAAGCATAAAAACATTCTTGCTTCCACAATTGTAGCACTCTGGCGTCGTTTCTCCGAGTGGACTTTCGGCATGAAGAATCACCTCCTTGTGCTTAGCGCGCACAAGATGATTAACGATGTGGGACGCCGAGGTGTTTCCCCGCGAGTTGCAAAACCACTTTGAGCATATCAAACACTTTACGACAGAAGCTGGGGAATGAATTCCACAGTAACTGTTTCATTCAAACGTCAGGAGTCAGGACCACATAAGGATGAGAACAAAGGTGTAGAACCAACCTGCAAGCATGCGGCGGTAAATCAACGACACCTTCGTCCTTCAAATCGTCAAGAACGGCGTCAAAGTCCTCGTCAAGATTGTTCCTCATGGCATTTGGGGTATGTCCGTTCTCTGTGCCATTCGAGATCGAGAGGCCGGAGAGATCAACAGAAGAGGCGTTGTCTTCCTGGGTAGTCGCGGTGTATTCAGATGCGGTATCGTCGGTGACGCCCCCTCCATAGGAAGAAGCAGAATCGTATTGAAAATTGTCAAAGGAGTCCATGCTTCTTGCAATTGTTGTGAGCAGCCTGACCCTGGTGACTCCAGCCAAAACTGGTGACGGGCCCGTGGCTTTGTCAGGTTTCCCACGCTGTATGTACCCAGGCGTTTCTGGCAAAGTCGGATTCTACTAAGTACGGTTGCATTATCAACGTAACGTACCCAAGGATTTGGTCAGTCAAGCCCACAGATTCTGGAGGGCCAGGGTGCTGCACATCAAGTTTGCATCAAATCCGCAGCTGGAAGTCTGACACTTTACGCGTTACGTCTTGTGCCGTTGTTGAATCTCCTGACATTTGACGCCTCGCAATCGCCGAACTCTTGTCAACAACGTAAGGCCTTCTTGCCGACCTTTTGTCAGCGCAATTGTCGGTCATCGTCGAGTCCCAAGCTCAAGTATTTACTATTTGATCTTAACCCTCCCCCGCGAAGGTTTCTTCAGGCCTGAAGTGATCGACGGTGGGACAACCGTTTGCATGTACCGCACTGATTACATGTACCGACATCATGCTGTCAGACTTTCTTGCGTCAACACTAACGTTATACTTCCATTTTTCTAGTCACCTTATGAATGGGATGGTCATATGTCTGAACGCTTGCATCCTCTAAGACCTCGTGGTCTATAGTACGTAAAAATTACAAGAGTGGAACCAAAATTACTCAACTATGTCATCCCTCTTCACTTACCGGGCGCTATCCTCACGCGGATTAACATTATACACCAATTTCTCAGCCGATATGGGCTGAAGAAATGCATCCGAACCTCGATAATCTCGGTCGATAACCTTCCCGAAGCCAAGAAGAGGGAAAGCATGTGTTGTGATATTATCGAGGCCTCCAGGCATGAGTCGTGGCGTGATGTGTGCGATTGGGAACTGTGCAGGGTGAGAAGACAAGAACTTGAAGAACTCGACGGTGAAAGCTCTCCACGACGGGGAAGCGGGGATAGTTCCACCTGGAAGAGGCTTTTTAAGTCCAGTTCACAGGGTTGAGAAATCTAAACGACCTACCGTTGTAGTGTATTTCGTGACCCAGGCCAGACCAAACGGCACTGTATATCGCAGTCACCTTGTCTTTAAAACCATGCGGGAACCACGCAGTACTTCGAATGACCGCAATCCTCCCTCCAGACTCCGAAAAAGTTTGTGAAATCTTCGAAGTACTCTCATCTTCAGAGATACAATCTAGAGCACCCGCGATGCCCCCGGAGGCCTTGTACACCTCCTCCGGCCAACCAGGAGAACGATAGTCAAACACCGCTTCTACACCTCTATCCAAGAGCTTCTGGTGGTGTTTCTCGCTAGCTGTTGCAAAGATTCGATAGGGCTTCCCGGATTGGGTGCGTGCGATCTTTGCGAGCTCGATTGCAAAGAGACCCACTGAAGTTGAGGCGGAGTAGATCAGGATTGCAGGTGATTCCCCGACCAGTTCGTTTTCGGGTGAGACCGGGTTGGGGAAGGGTGCATGCAGTCCGAGACGGATGAAGAGGCCCTGTTAAGGCTATAATTAGCCCCCATCTCTTTACCTTACAAAAAGCGCTGACCTGAGCGGCAGTGAGCGAACAGAGTGGAAATGTCGCAGCTTCCTCGAACGACGCCTCGGTAGGGATACGTATGGCAAGATCGGCTTCCAGGATTGCATACTCAGCAAATCCTCCGGGACGTGGGTTTACAGAGGTAGCTAGAGGTTGGGACACTTATTCCTACATGTGAAACTCGGAGAAATTCAAGAACATACCGCCTTGAACAAAACCTGCCACTCTATCACCAAATTTCCATTGGGTTACACCTTCACCGACTTTATCAACTGTTCCTGCAAAGTCGCTGCCCACCACACGACCCACATCATCGGGATTAGGCTGGGCAGCAACATACAAAGCATCGACAGGATTCAGGGCGACCGAATGGACTTGAATTCTGTCACCCAATCTTATCAATACAGGAATGCAACACTGTTGAGATATCTCACCGGATCTCATTCTTAGCTGGTTCTGGGATGGGTACATCAGCGATGGTGGCAGTATTTCCCTCGGCTGTCACAAGAGCCCTCATGATGACGTGAGGAGAGGCCAGATAGTGGGTTACCGGTTAACCACCAATCCACCGATTTACTTATAAATGGCGTAGTGGAGCGATGCTCAGTCATCATCCTCAGATGAGATGACGGAGGGTGGGTCACGGTGGACGAAGAGATGCTCTGATGGGGAAAACCCCAAGCCTTTTAAATTCGAGATAGCAAGGTTATCCGAAGCCTATCGATTATTCATTAGTCCACTATGTGATGCACAGCGTCCATTTGGAGGGTTTTATAACCTCTATGATGTTGACTTTGGTAAGAGTATGTTTGACGCGCGTCACAAGCACGGCAGGCGCAGAGTCACTGACAGGTAGAAAGTGTGTCGTAAATACGAACCAGTAGAAATTCCTTAAAGATCGGACCGGTGAAATTGGCTTTGATGAATACGTACATACTCAGTAGCAGAAGAAGGGCAGGAGGTGTTTACTTGCCGTTTTGGGGCTACGCGTTCTTTGTAT
>JAGGAR010000019.1:44848-63502 GCA_017657315.1 Termitomyces sp. K1Ag | reverse complement strand
ATGCAACCTTCCGTTGCTTGGCCGGACGACCCTGTTCTACTTCCTTCCAAGTCCGTGTGCCTTGGAGAACCGGGATAAAATCCAGGCTTCACCGGTCTCCTTCAGTCTTCTTTTCCTTCATTTCGGGCGACTTGTACGATTATGGGTAGCGCTAGCGCTTCTGTTACGGAAGCAGCTAACTACATGAAGATCGCTGGCGCGTCGATCTATGCATTCGGTTCGTTAATCAGACCCCCTCAGATTCGCCCAGGCCTGATCATCAGACTGATTGCTGGTTGATTGCTGGTTTTTAGATTACATTCAGACCATCCCGGCAGAGTATAGATTATGTGAGTTCGATGGCCTCCAGCTGTCATGCTTACGATGACTAATTTCTCTCTCTGAGATCGAAAGCAGAAGGGGTTCCTTAGACTCTCTTTGGCATGTTGGCTATTGATAGCTGTCAGAGTTAGTATTTCCAAGTTTTCTTGAGTTTTCTAGCTGACTCAATGATCATTAAACAGTATCTTGGTATGGTCGCCATTATTCTATCCCTCGTTGGAGGGTTTTCAAGGAACTTCACGAAAAAGTCCTGCGATCAATTCTATCTTTCAGTACCAGTCTTCAAGGTAATAACTGATCCATAGACGCTGAGATGTGATTACTGACAATATTTATAAGGTCCTGGCAGCCGTCGCATCGCATGGCGTTTTTATCTTCAGAACATACGCCATTTGCGGAAGGGACAGAGCCATCCTTTATTTCCTACTGGTCTTCGGAGGCCTGCTCAGCATTGCAGAGATCCTCTCACCAGTTGTTGTTCCACGGAACGCCAAACTTGGCAGCACCGGGAACTGCATTTCCGATTTGTCCAAGGTCCGTACTATCCCTTTGACTACCACCTTAGGCGATGCTGAGCGAGCCCTCAAATTGCAGGGTTCAACGAGCTGGATCCAGTACTTGGTATGGACCTACATCTGATCCGGACGGGCGCCCTATTGACCCATGTAACCAACAATAGTGTCAGGTAGTATTCGATGTCGTGATTCTTGGTTTGACTATCGATCGACTGTTCCGTGGGACCCAACTCAAGCTTGCCAGTCGCTCGGAAATCACCAAAAGGTTCTGGAAAAGCCAGATCATGTACTTCTTTGCCGTCACAGCAGTAAACATTGGTTTGTTGCAATTTCGCGACTCGGTCTTTCAATGACCTGATCCACAATCTCAAGCCAATCTCGTCTTCTTCATCAAGTTCAACAAATCCTCTGAATCTACAATGCTCGCAACTCTGGGGATGGCCATTACGGCCATCTTTTCTTCTCACGTTAGTGAGTATAGCTCTCTCTACTTGTCAGCGCGTATAGAAATATAACTAAATCATAAACTAGTTTTAGACCTTCACGAAACCAGAAATGACAGCCGCTCCTATTTAACATCTGATTTCGTCCCAAACCAGGCTAATGGTGTCCACACCACAACGTACAGGAATGGAGAAATTGTTGATCGCGAATTCCGTGTCATCACTGTGGAGGAAGCCAAATCAAATGCTTACAGAATGGACAATTTGGTAAATATATTTTTATATCTAGAGTGGGGCATGTCATTTGAACCGTCATGTTATAGGAGGCTGGGGGTATCCATGTTCAACGCGACGTTGTGGAAATGGCTGATGATCAATCTTTCAGCTCATGGGAAAGGCACCATCCCGACGTGAAGAAGACAGAGATATGAGTTATAAATTCCGTTCAAAGGGTTATTTTGGGGTGCTGTATAGACGATATGAAAATTTTATTTAATCTACGTTACTTTGAAGTCGACCGAGCGTTTTTGGAGCTTGAGGTCTTTTGTTTTGAATGACTTCTTTATTGCTAATGGCGGGAAAAGATACGAGTAGTGGGTTCTGGACGCGCTCCGTGTTTATTCTCAATTCCATTCTGCCTTGAGGCCTCTCCAGAGCGTGATCGCGTCGCGCGACGCGGACCTGTATTAACATCACGTCCTGCGACTTTTTCCGCGTGTCTCGGGTGATGTGACGTCGTTACTGACAAGGTCAATGCTAAACGTAGTCTCCACGCGCCATCACGAGGAGCTAGTCTGTTCACCAGTAATGCCCCCGCATGTCGATTTGGTTATCACCTTTCGGGCTACCAAGAAGACCAGTTTGTCGAAGCAACAAATTCGCGCGGATTCCCAAAAGGCCGAGCAACAATATACACGACTAATCGACACTCTATCCAAGGGGGGCCTACGCGCAGTAGGAAGGCGTGGAGAGTCTCTGGGCCACCTTCTTGTATTTGTATCATGTCCTAGCAGCCACGTTGACAGCCTCACGAAGCAGGAAAGGTGGGTTGCTACGTTAGCTTTAGCTAAACATCTAACCTAACTCGTTTTTCAGGCAATCAGACTTTCTATCCGGTCTACCAATCAAACAATTAGGTTCAGAGGCTGAACATATTTCACTTTCACCAGCAGACCGCATTCGCCTTGTTTATGACTACGTCTCTTCAATCCCGTCCGATGGAGGGCTTGGAATTGTTCCTGGATCCTCCGATTGGGATCTTGTGGAGTCAGTAATGGCTCTTCATGACCGTGAGTTCAACGATGCTTGGATTCGGAGTTGGACGCCACGCCATATTGCCTCTGTACAGCTTGCAAAGATACGAGGACATGTTTGTTTCCTTGTCTTCGTATTTGCATCCAGAGCTGACATTATGTACAGTTCGGAGACTCTGTTGCTTTGTACTTTGCATTCCTCTCTTCATACACGAAAGCTTTAGTTTTTCCTGCTGCACTGGGCTTCGTATTCTACTTTTTTGGTACACCGTACTCGCCTGTATACTCGACCCTCGTCTGCATCTGGTCCGTCGTTTTTGTGGAGTGGTGGCGTGTCCACGAACGGATCCTCTCCATTCAATTTGGAACTGAAGGTTCATTCCGTGTCGAGAAGCGTCGCGCGGATTACAAACCTGGATTTCCATGGTGGAAACGCGAGTCAAGAATACTTGCAAGCATTCCTGTTCTTTTGTTGTTTGCGGGGACCTTGTTCGTCATGCTTACCGGAATTTTCGTCTTTGAAGCTTTCGTCACTCAATTATATACTGGTCCAGGGCATCAATACATCGTAAGTCTTGACATATGTTCCTGACCATAGATCTGACCCATATTTCATCAGTCTTTCAGCCCCACCATTCTGTTCGTGGCACTCATTCCCCAGTTCTTGAAACTGTGGCAAATATTGGCCGTTCAACTGACGACGTGGGAAAATCACGCTCATCACTCAAGTTATGACAGATCTCTGACGCTCAAAACGTTCGCACTAAGCGCACTTGTTGCCTATCTCGGCTTAGGCTTGAGCGCCTTCGTCTACGTGCCATTTGGAGAGGGTGTAATGCAAGTCATGCAAATGTTGCTTTTCAAAGGGGCAAAGGCTACGGAAGGATCTCAGGGATATAATGCTACTGTATCAGATGGAGCATCAGTGCCCGGTCCATCGGGGGGACTTTGGGATGTCAACAAATCAAATGCGAAGCACAAGCTCAATCCCGGTCGACTGAAGGACCAGATGTTCGCGTACACGGTGACTAATCAGGCTGTTAACACGTTTGTTGAGGTCGGGTTGCCTTTTGTTCTTCGTGCGTTGATGTCTTTCCGAAATGGCAAGAAGAGCACGTCAACACCAGGGACTCCGAACGAGAAGAACGGCGTGAAGAAGAGGGTTGTCTTTGAGGATGAAAAGGAGAAAGGAGGATTGGCTGAACGAGAGTTCTTGGACACTGTCCGGGAGGAAGTGGCGCTTTCCGAGTACGAAACGTTCCAAGATTACAGCGAGATGGTGACGCAATTTGGGTACGTTGCAGTGTGGTCATCCATCTGGCCGCTCGCGTCAGGTTAGTGTCATGTGTAAGTCATCATTCTTCGTATACGCTCTCATGTCTTTTCCTTTAGTCATGGCACTCCTCAACAACTTCCTCGAGCTCCGTTCCGATGCGTTCAAGATGACTGTGCACAACCGCCGTCCAATCCCAATTCGTACCGATACCATCGGACCTTGGCTCGACGCACTGACATTCTTATCCTGGCTTTCAGCACTCACCAACTCGGCGCTCGTGTACCTCTTCTGCCCACGCTCGCAGACCAACTGTTCTGCTACCTCCAGTGTCCACATTTCCCAACTTGACAAGGTCCATCAGCAACTCTTGTCAGGGGGAGATGAGGGGCTCGCTGCGACGAAGGAGCTGCTCATGACGGTGCTACTGATTGCCTTTGCTGCAAGTCACGGGTATTTCTTCTTGAGGGTGGCCGTTAGGCATCTGATTGAGAGGGTGTTCTGGAAGGGCAGTAAGGAAGTGGAAGAACAAGAGAAAGTTGATAGAGAGATCAAGAACAAGTTCTTGCAAGGATTCCTTGTTGAGGATAGACGGAGGAATCGGTCCATTGTTCAGCCTATTGAGGGATCCGGTGCTGTCACCGGTGAGGAAAGCCAAGTTGGTGATGCTGCTGATCCTGATCTAGTGTCGAGCTTTTGGGATAATGACGAGGGTCTTGAGGAGATATTGCGGATTTCCAAAGAGGTGTGATGTTATTAACTTGCACTCTTCCCCTTGTGGTAATCCTATGACCTTGGCTGTATGACACTTATCCACCCAATCTATCATCTTTTCTATTTGAAGTAATAGCTTGCCTTGACCAAAGTCCGCAGCAAAGTCAGATTGACAGTCCAAGATCTGAGTCAGGTGTTCAACTCTCTCCCCACTACAACATAGCTACCTCCGTCGAACAAAATTGATGTCAAGCGCGTGAGGAATGCTAAGTCCGAATGCTCCAAACTCATTTTGAACATGTTCTGCATGCGGACTCTTCTCCGGCAGTGACCACTCGTAGTTCAAAAGAAGCATACACAAAAGTGTTCTTTGCTGTGATCGTCGTGTCAGACATATCACAAAATGTACGAATGAACACGAACCTCAAAAAGCGAGAATTGGCGGGCAACACACTGGCGCGGGCCGGTGCCAAAGGGAATATTGTTCGCAGCCTTCTGACGTGTACCGATGAAGCGGTATGGATCGAACTTCTGAGCGTCGGGCCAGTTATTATCATTCTGGTGCACAGCACAGATATTCGGGACAATAGAGGTGTGTGCAGGGATCGCATACTTGCCGATCATAGTGGACTGAAGCGTCCATCGTGCCGGCAGAAGGGAGATAGGGCTGTTAATGCGTAGGGCTTCCTTGATACATGCGGAGAGGAAGGGAAGGTTCGAGAGATCTTGAAGCGTAGGCTCTACCCGGCCGTTGAGCACGGTCTCGATTTCTTCACGTGCCTTTAATTGGTACTCGGGGTGCTTAGCAAGGTGGTAAACTGCGGTTGAAAGTGCACCGGAGGTAGTGTCCTGCGGAGAATATTGCGTCAGTTTATGATCGTGGCGTAACCCCAACACTATAGGTGAGAAAGTAGCGCACATGGCCGGCCGAGAAAAGGATTGCGAGGTTAGAGCGTAATTCTTCGCTTGATAAAGTTGAGTCTTCCAACAAATAACTCAGCAGATCTTGTCCAAGATCTTGGCGCTTCATTTTCAGAAGGTCGTCGTAGCGCGCGTTAAGTGCGTTGACGTCATCTAACACCGCATGCCGAGGGAACCAGTCATCGAGGAAAGGGAAAATGAGGCGTGTCGGAGTCGCGATGCACGACATAACACGATTGAAGTGGTCAACAAAAGAATCTTTGGATGCTTGAAGTGCCTGGAAGTTATGCCCTAAGAGTGCGGTACCAACAACGTCTAACGTGTAGCACTGAAAATTTCCAATTAGACAACGATCCGAGGCTATCCGGGGACATACCTGGACAAGGTCGTTGAACCGATAGATGCCCCCATCACCAATGCGCTCGAAAAGTTCATGTGCAAGGGTTATAAAGCGATGGACCGGAATTTCACGATCGAATGCTGCCTTGACCGAAGCAGAGTGACGTTTCCACATATCACCATTGGAGAAGACGACGTTCGGCCCGCTAAGGAACGTAAAGTGCAGGTGATCTTGATAGTTCTTTTTAGGGAACCGATTCATGTCCTGGCACACCATTTTGACGAGCTGTTGATTGAACAACGTTATTCGGGGTGGAATGCAGAGAATGTTACTTAGTCGACTAACGGCAGGGTCAAGGACGTGAACGCCCCATTTTCCAAGCATATAGACGAGAACGACACCGTCACCACGCCTGGCAAATGGGAGGATGAGCCGCCGAACGCGAGAATCAACAGATTCCCGACGAGCATAACTCCAAATCGTGGCGTACGGTGAAACTCTAGGCAGATGTCGCAACTCTGCAGGAACAGCGAGGGCATATTGCACAGATGCAAAGAGCAGCGCTAGAACAAAACACCAACGAGGGTCGATAGTCGCAAGTTGTCTGTAGTAGGGAACTGAGAAGTAGGCATCCAGAAGGAAGTTAGCAGTGGGCATACTTCGTGAATTGCGATACTGAGTGTCAGAGTACACTGCTCAACATTTATATAGGGGTGCTCGGACACATATTCCATGCGATCCAAGGAAGATCACGAATGAGATGGACGTCGAAGGCCATGTGCCGGTAATGAAAAGGCATGCCTCTGAAAAAAACCCCGTCTCAACCGCATGCTTGGGTTATTACGCATGATTTTCGTAAGCAACCTTGTTCGACAGCATGCAGGATCTATTGGGTCGGGGCGCGATTGAATAGGACGGTGGCCCGTACTCCTACTTATTCAGGTCATCAAGAATGGAGATGACAAAATGGCATAAGACTTACGTTGACAAGCCTCATAATTAAGTAGCGAACGTCCTAGTTCATTATTTCGGGCCTCTTGTATAATCAAATCATATTTTGACCCCTTGTTAGTCTGCTTTTCTTGAAAAAAAGTTGAAAGGGCATTCTGGATATTTTTCAATTATGGCCCGCTGGGCGAAGAGATTGACTACTGAAAGAAAAAAGCAAGGTAGCGGCTCTCAATAATGGTTCGTAAACCAATCAAGTTGGCCAGCTACCAATGTCATAAGTTGCCAGAACCCTTTACTTACTGGCGCCATATGGAGGAGTTAATTATACTAGGATGTATCCGGTGTCCGTCATTGACTGCTCCGCCTCTATCAGCTCTGAGCTTGAGCACCCAACATACTGGTTTGATTTCCTGAGATACGAACATAGACCATGTACAAAAAGAGATCCATCATCAGAGAATTTGGACATGGAAGTAGGGGATCAAAATGCCGTGACCTCTGTGACCAAGCTATGATGTCAGATACTAATAGACTCGTTACCGTCGTCCAATGAACAGCTCTTCCCTAGGTGCAGTCAGAAGAATGCAATATACTTACCCGGTCGCCAGTCTAGATCTCAGACGGTTTTAGTTTATGAGTCCTTGATAAGTTTAATTTTCTGGATGCTCTATGGATGCAATCTCATCCGACTCCGAGTAAAAGGCAGCTTAGTATGTTCCCAATATCTGCTCCAGGTGACTGTCAACGTTTCAATCCTTCTCCATATGTCAGGAAACTGGCTGTTCCGGGCTGGTATCGGCGACCGCACCAGTTTAACAAACCTTCCTTCCTTCCCCTCCCTGTTTCTTCGAACCATTTCACCGGAAGACGGTTGACTGTGATCGGTTTGAAGATTCACATTGAGTTTGCACCTGCCGAAGGCTCCATCTTGCCAACACCTCACGACCAACCAACCAACCAACCTCCGAGTCGTTGCGATAACTCCCGTCGTTTTGGATCCACTAGCTAGGACTTGACTGTTGGTCTATCTTGTCAGGGGTTGAATGCGAACCGTTTAGTAGTTCGATATTTTACAGTCCGCCAGTACAAGAGATGGTCTTCGTGCGCTGATTGGTTGCCAGTGAGTTCGTCTTTCGACCAAGCTTCGATAAGGATAGTCATGAGGGCAATCGCCCAGTCTGTCCCTGAAATAAGCGACTAGTACTGCTTCAGCGTTAATCTAGAGATACAACTGAAGCCAGGATCGTGATCGTTCTCTGCAGAGTCGATGATCGAACGTCAAGTTTTACGTCCAGATTGTCTACGGTTGTTCGCTGGCATTCGCTCGAAGAAATGCTCAGTGAAAGTCGGCGTGTTTTCAAACCATTCTTGCTTGCCTGAAACCATGGTACTCCTCTCCTTTACTGGGTCGAATGGGAGTAACTGGTGAATCATGGCACATGTTGAACCCCTTTCCTAGGTTATCTTGGGGACTGAATGATAACGTGGCACCGATACTCTCGCATAAGGGTTCTTTACCCCTCAATGCTACATATACCACGGATGTCCTTTCCTTTTTTGACTTGTACTAGCCGGGGCAAATAGAACATTGATTCAATGAACATGGAGGTAACGCCTTCTCAGATGGGATGCCGCCACTTCCGTTCCCTGTTCTTCTCGCACGAGCAATTCTTTCATCACTACTTGTGTATCTCCCAATCCACCCCTGTCTGTTCTGCTGTGTATCTTCCACTGGCTACATCGTGGGAGGCTGGTATCGAGCATTTTTCATTAAAATGATGCAGACCTGTTTCCACGCGGAACCGTTTGGATCCTATTACTTGTTCCGCGTGATCTTTCAGAGGTATATTGCCGCGTTACAGATAAGGTAGTGCGAGAGACAGATCGATGCATTGCATTGTATTAACCTTTCGTTACTTGTACCACAGACCAACCGTCAGTTAGCCCTGACTTGACACTGACGCTATGATATTAATGTTGGTTTCCGATTCCTATCAACAATCGTGTCGGTATTCCACAAACTGTTCTGCCCGCAAGAACCTTTCTATTCACCTGCCAATATGTATGACTTTCAACACTGAAACTCATCCCTCAGTGCAACTGTATAGTAGCACATTCATTTGATTCTTCGGACGTCGCCCTTATTGCTCGATACCTCGCACTATTCCCATAGTACGTACATATTGAAAAGTCCAAGGAGATGAATTTGATAGGCAAGCAGATATAGGTTTGAATTGTGAGGAAGATAAACCATGATGGGGTCAACTGGTCAGTCATATTTGAACATGATTCCAGCTCTGTCAGACGACCGCGGAAGATCAGTTTAAAATGATGTATACTTACAATTTTACAATTTGAATTCTTGACTGCGATAATTGTTCTACGTTAGTCTCATTTGCCTACAGATTGTTATCTATACAACAACATCCTTGTATTGACCTTGGGTGGGTATTAGAGTGTAGTGCTGGACAACGAGCATTAATACTCAGGGATGTTAGCAAGTCGGGGGGTCGCAATGATATGTACATACATAGATAAATTTGACCATTCAAGGGTCAAGAGGAGCTAACCACGACTGACAAACCCCCCAAAGCAGAAAGGGTAAAAGAAAACCTCAGTGTTCTGATACTACACGGGCAACTGCTACTTCATTATAAAAGAAAATCTGGGTATACCGACAACACTACCAAGGGTTCTTCTGACGTATCTTGTTATCTTCCAGAGTGGCCTGGCAGAGCTGAATCATATTCTGGACGTCATCCCATTCCTTCCATTCATCCTCCTCACAGTCTTCTGAATCTGCCGAATCGCCGTCGTCACCATCAACGATCCGGAGGCACGGGAACAATCCAAGGAGATGTCGGGCAATGAGGGCAGTGTCACCAGCTATTGGATATTGAATGAAAAGCCATTGTAAACCATGGGATAGAATGCATCGAGGGCTTGGCTCGAGATTTGAAGGTTGAAGGTTGATGCGAAGGGAGAGACTATGGAGGTGCGGGCAGTGTGTGGCGAACGCCTCTAATGATGCAATCGTTGTCAAAGGTGCCGTGACTCCGCCAAACAATCGAATATCAAGTGACCTCAATGTCGTCCACGCTCGCGCAATCTTGTTCATGTACACATCATCAAAATCCAGAATCGGCTGGAAATTGAGCTTGACGTGTTTTAAACGCGTCATTTGAAGCAGTTGATCCATGATCGAAGGTGTCAAAGTATCTTCAGTGTCATACTGCCCAGTATCCTCTAGTTCAAGGATTTCAAGAGAGCTAGACCATGTAGCGACCAAATTTAGGCGGGCGCGCCATTGGGCCTCCCACGGTTCCTTCCCCTCATCACCATATTCAATCCTGAGAGCAGTAAGGGGTATGGAACCCAATCTCACCAGAATAGTGCGAATAGAAGCAGGGTGGCCCTCCAGAGTCAACCTTCGTAAGAAGGGCACGACCAAGTTGTTTTCGAATTCAGTGTCAGACCGGAAATTTGCAAGACAGATACGTAGTTCTGCGAGGTGTGTGAAAGAAATGACAGGATTTAAGCCGGCGATATCTTCAAGTTTCCCATCGCCAATATCCATCATCTTGAGTTGGCTAAATTTTGAAAGAATCTTTATGAATGGCGCGGAGAACGCCTCAGTCGAAATTTCCTCCAACAACGGGGCTGTTTCAAGAAGCGCGGACAGAAATGAGCCTTTGTTGCGCCCCGGAGATCTGGTGATGTTTACACGGCGAAGACTTGGCGTGATAAAGAGGAATATTTCAGTTGATATGGGATATGAGAGAGAATGTAAGCGCGGCAGTAGGGGTTTATCCTTTAAACGTTGAGCAAGCTGGACGAAGACATAGTCTTCAATTTCTGCAGAGCTCAATGAGTAGATCATCCGGATGTGACGTGCGTAGAATTCGACGCGTTTCCATGAAGCTGGATGAATGGCATCGGTAAAGCCCTACGAAAAGTATACGTATAACAACATGCATTGATGATAGTTGTGACTTACATACTTCTTGCCAGTGCGTTTGAATGAGGGAATCAGTGATAGGAGTGGTACAATGCACGTCTGCATTCGCCATAGAATTTCCAGTGCAATCTCAGCAAATTGTTTGTTACACCTTGCCAAAATTGCCAAAATTTTCCTATTGTCTGAAGAATGTCCCCAATAGACATCATAGACCCAATGGGCCGGAATTAAGTGATGATCAGGGAACACAAGAATCGACTGTGGCTCGGGTCCAAACTCGGAAACGATCCGATGGATAATTTCAGGGATATTACAGACGCACTGCGATGCCAACATTTTTTACAAGTAAGAACGAAGTAGTCAGAGGTTCCTAGGCATGTCAGACGCGTGAAAAAACCACGCTGTCGAGGTCGAGATGGCGGCAAAAGAGACAATTGGGGGGCTTCTCAGGTGCACGTGTGCTCGGTTGGTACTGACGAGTCGACAACCAAAGCTGGAACTTCTCGTTTGTTTGATTCGAACCAATCATGGCTCTCCCCACGAATGGCCGCGTCATCATAGACACTACAGTGGGAGAGATCGATATTGAGCTCTGGTCCAAGGTACAATATCTTCACATATCAAGTTTGTTGCAATGGTAACTTTTTTGTAGGAAACCCCGAAAGCATGTCGAAATTTCTTAGCATTGGCGATGGAGGGTCTGTAAGTTATCACATTGTCAACGAACATACGGCTTATTCTTCTTCCTAACTATCAGGTTACTATGACGGTGTCATATTCCATCGGTACGCATTTGTGCAGCCGTATCCAAACTTCCAACTTACGACCTACAAATCTGAAGAATCGTCCCTGGATTTTTGGTTCAAACGGGCGACAAGACGGGAACAGGTGGTGGCGGAGAGTCTTTCTATGGAGGTGTGTGCTTCAATGCTCACGCTGCGCATGGCTGGAACCAGCTTGTGTTTAGAGCCCTTCGAAGATGAGATTCACCCACGGCTACGGTTTGCGCACCGTGGCCTGGTAGGAATGGCCAACAATGGAACGAGACACTCGAACGATTCTCAGTTCTTTATCACGCTCGGTACGCCCGGTCGTGATGTCTCATAGTCTGCTTACCTGAAGATATGTAGACAGGGCGGATGAATTGCATGGAAAGCACACTTTGTTCGGACGGGTAATGGGAGATACACTTTTCAGTGCGTTCATGCGGCTATTTCTAATTTGCTCAATAACTCAAGGTTATCCCAAGATGTCCTCAAGATTGGGGAAATGGGTATGAGAACGTCCTACAAAGTACACCTATTGGCGGCTGAAGCAACTTTTAGAAATTGACAAGGATGGGCGACCTGTATAGTACGTGTCGATTTTTCTCCTCCCCTATGAATGTTCACGCTTTCTCAGTCCTCCAAAGATCAAAACTATCCGAATACTCGACAACCCCTTTGACGACATTGTCCCTCGAATCACCGCGGCTGAGAAGCGTGCTCAACAACGAGCAAGAGAAGAGGCGCAGCGAGAGCGAGAAGAGCAAGAGAGGCGGAAGGGTGCCAAAAAGTGGGTCTGACCTAGGCTGGGATCAACGACATGGTTTCATTGTTGGCTAGGAATGTCAAATTGCTCAGCTTTGGCGCGGACGAGGGCGGAGAGGAAGAAGAACCCGTCAGATTCCAGAAGAAGGCTATTTTCCGGCCAGATCGTATGTGGATGCCAAACCCGCACGCATTGCCCTTGACACTGATCTTCGCCAATCTTTAGTGGAGGACATCGGACCTTCAACAGCACAGCCAGATTTCATCACCGAACCACCACGACAATCATCGCAACGTAAGAATCAGGAGACGGCGTCCGCCTCCAAATCAGAAATGCCCGTGCGTCTTATTGTCGATGACGGAAGACCAGAGTATAGTTACCAATGATACATATCCAGGTCGAAAAGGCTGCCAAGAAGAAAGACGAAACCGACATTACAAAGATTCGACAACGTCACGCCGAAGAGCAAGTTGCCAGCCAGTAAGCCCTTTCGTTCATGTCAATCTTCGAAACTTAATGCCGGCAATTATCTTATCACATCATCAGGTCCGCAAGGAGCGCTGAGATCGAGAAAATGGAGGCAGACATCCGGCGACTTACGAAGCGCCGGGATGGGGATGATAGCGACGACGAGCCTATCAGAAAGAGAATGAAGAAGTCATATTTGCAAGAAGAGCTGGATAAGTATGCCAAGGGACGGGGAATGAACAAGAAAGGGAAGCGGAAAGACGAATCGGACGTGCTTGCGGCTCTCACCAGCTTCCGCAGTAAGCTTCAGAGCGCGGCAAGTAAGACGGATGTTGATGATGCTGATGCTGGTGCTGGTGGAGACACAGATAAGGAGGGCAAAGGCGGGGAGGCGGGGATGGAAGTTGATGATGATCGTGGGTTCATGAATCATGCACTACATTTCCCTAAGGACGATGGTGAGGAGAGCCGGAAGGCGGAGCGGGACTATGAAGTGATTGACCCGCGACAGCGGGGTGCAAAGGCGAAGGAAGAGGAGCGGGAGAGGAAGAGGCTTGCGAAGACTAGAGGTGGCGGTGGCGGTCGGCGGCGGTGAGTGGTCTCAGAATCGCAGCGTCGTGTCTTCGTAGGTTATTGTCCTATTACCGTAATCGGAGACAAGGCTGTTGAAATGTGAGGTGCCATCTCGACCTTTGGAAGACAGATCGTTTCAACGCAACATTGATCGATCCTATTGTGATCATCAGAAATAGTTACTCCCTTTGCGTTCTCATGTTCTCCGAGTCGGCCTGCCTGTCCTCTGTCATCGTTAAGTTTTCAAGTCTGTCATGGGCGGCGCAATGATGATAGCCATTTCAATGATAAAGCATTCCGAGCTCAAACAAGGCCAGAGCAAGCTTATATGGGATGAAGGCAAAGAAGGTGGAGGTTGAACACAGTGCACACGCTGTTGAAACCGACGTCTGCTTTGCTCAGCGCATGCCATAGGTCTTGGGAAACGGTCCACGCAGACTCGTCCGGCGAGTTTGAAGGAATGAACGTCGTTGTCTGAAGCGTCTGACCTTACAGACCCCGAGCATCATAATTTCATCTGTCGCCATTGATTGAATTTGAAATGAGATATGATCTCGACTTGTGGTTTTTTTTCCGTTTCTTGAATTTGTCGTGTCCAACGCTGATATCGGTCTTAATATATCACTGAATGACCGTGATGTCGAGCGAAACACAACGGCCATTCAAGGATCAGAAGATTGAGAATGACACAAGACCCAGTGCAGATACAAGGTGTGTTGAGATCTACAGACAACGAATACTTTCGGAAGAACAATTAAAGCCGCTCGAAAGCGAAATGTTGCCATCGACCCTTTATTGAAGTGGCGTCAAAGGAGCTCGGACCGGCCTAGACAAAGTCAAAAGCCAGTAATGGTAGCGCGCGCTGCGGGAAGCCATATAACAGCTGCCTCATCCCCGTCAGCCCTCCATTCTTCGTCCGCCATTGTCGAGAGGAAGGCTTGAGCCTGCTTACGTACATTTCTTTTGTCAGTGCTGAACTGCTGTTTGTGATCAGGTTGGATTGTTTGGACCCTTCAAGGCTTCACAAACTTCTGTTCCTCACACAGCACCATGGCCAGCAAAGCTGCTCACAAGCGAGTGCGTTTCTCCAGACATCGTCGGCGATGTATGTACTGATGCTTATCAACAGCTCACGAAGGAGTATGTCTCGATGCAGAAGGAGCCTCCGCCATTCGTGTGGGCTGTGCCAGACGAGAAGAACATCCTGACTTGTGCGCCCCATTACACTTAATCGTCCAACTCCAACTAATTTTTTGGTATTCAGGGAACTATATCATTGTACGAGACATCTCATCTCACTTCACAAGTTATCTGACTATCTGTTCAGCGGGGTCCGCCTGACTCACCGTACGCTGGGGGGGAATACCATGGTGTCCTTCTCTTTCCATCGGAGTACCCTTTCAAACCGCCGGGCATAAAGGTATGTCAGCCACTGTTTGATGTGAGACACTGGCTCATTCCGGGGACTCTAGATGTATACGCCGTCTGGTCGATTCCACCCGGACAGGAAGATTTGCTTCTCAATGTCTGACTTCCACCCCGGAACTGTGCGTGTTACTCGACGATTCACAACTAACTATTAACTTTGGAATACCCAGTGGAATCCTGCATGGAGTGTGGCCACTATGTAAGTACCCCTCGGATTTTAAGCGCGCGGGCCAGCAATCACCACTGGGGTGTTAATCTATTGATTGCTGGGCTGTGTCGGCCGGCATCCATTCAATTTGCTGATGGCGACCTCTAGACTTACCGGCCTTCTTTCATTTATGCTCTCCGACGAGATGACCACTGGTTCTGTCAATTCCGATGACCAGCTTAAGCGCGCTTTGGCATCACGGAGTCATGCATGGAACCTCACTCAACAGCGATTCAAAGATTGCTTCCCCGACGTGAGTTATTAATCTCTACCCATATCCTACCTACCATCGGTATACACTTGGGCGGCATCTCATGCAAGCTTTGATGTCTGTTGATTCTGACTTGCTTCTCCAGTTCTGTACACCTCACCCTCGTGACTTGCCCAACATGGGTCAAAAGGAAAGAGGGAAACCCGATATACCACCAAGTACCTCGCCAGACCCTTCTAGTGTCACTCTTGGGCTTGCACCAACCACACCTGCCGCGACACCTCTCACACTCGTTCAACCATCCCCGGCGACACCGATTGCATCGACAGCGGGTAAGCCTGACGACAGCCGAAAAACAGGAGCGAGCCTGGCAGCGACCTGGGGCCACCTTCTGTGGGAGAAATGGAGGTGGGGGTTGTTGATTGCCGTCGCTGTACTTGTGTCGAGGTTATCTTCCAGGACATAGGGGCTTCGTTTTTTTGGGAGTTGAGTCCGTTTCTCTTTATATCCTACCTTGACGAGGCAGTCTGGGCCATGGTTTCCACTACATAGCGCTATCTATCTATCTATTCAAGGTCGGCAAAGGATGTATGTGCACCCACTCCTATTGTCGACACCATCACGATCCCTACTCTTTCTCTCCCTACGAGCATTTGTTGTAATTCTACACACAGATCTAAATACAAAAACCACTCTTGTATACCATTATACCTTTATGTAACCTTGGTCATAAAATAAGAATGTGAAATGAGACAACAGCTTGAGCATCCATATGGTATATGTTGTGCATCCTACGCCGGAAATATCATGCGGGTATCTTGTCTGTCCATAGCCTTCTAAGAGGAGTCTCCACACCTCGCGACAAAGGTTCGACGAGCTTCCACAGCTCATCCGCAACCGCCTCCCTTTCCCTTCCCGCATCCGCATCCACCCATCTCCCACCATCGTTCACAATCTCCCTTCCTATCCTCTTAAAAATCTCACCGACCTTACGCTGCATCTCTTCCTTCTCATACCGCTCCTCTCCATAGCCCCCACGCGCTTTGGCTGCCTCAGGCGTGATGTCGAGGAACAACGCAAGGTCTGGCGCGGGTAGCGAGACTTCTGGCGCACGGCACCATTCGTACGGGAGGCCCTTGGACGCGGAAAACGCAATTCCCGAAAAAGCGTATCGGTCGCATATTACGGCCGTGCCGCTGGCCAGAAGTTGCTCAATCGTGGAGCTAAAAGTTTATCGGGCATTACACAATGCTTTGTGAACGAGAAAAAGCATTATCGGACGTACGCGAGCTCCCATCGGTTCGCGGAGAAGAGAAGATGGATCGCGCGGTCGTCGAGCTCAGACTGGGATTTGAGGTACGAGTCGATCATTTTGCCAATTGCAGTCGTTCTATCTAGCTATAAGCGTCAGTGAGATTATACCAGGACGTGGGTATGATAGTGTACTTGCCAGGGAATTTGAGTAGTTTAGCTGGGATACCTGCTGCTTCCAGGCGATTGAGCAAGAGAGAAGTCTGTGTGGACTTGCCGGACCTGTCTAGCCCTTCGATAACGATGAAAGGACCGCGTTTTGACATGTTTATTGACTGATAGAGCTCGTAGAGGGTGGCACCGGAAGGTTCAAGGTACAAGTTAACGCGCTTGAATAGTCAGTGGGGTTTGAACACGGTCACGCGGGAACACGTGGCTAACACGCGTCTAGATCTTGTATCATTGACATGACATTTATGACATAGATCACTCTCTTCAGAGGTACGAACACAATCTGACTCTGAGTATACTTATAGGCCTACGCTGACACTCTGTGATACTACTTAAAAAATTTTCTCGGGCTCACAAAAGCCCAGGGTCCACTGATAACAATCATCGATAAGATTAGTAGATGATCATTCAAAGTTAGTCCTACCGCCAGGGCCCGTGTACCATAACTTGAACCTAGGGCGCCGCCTGGTTGGGGCAATAGAGGTTTTCGGACTGATAGAATTTGTACGAACCTTGAACGTTCACGAACTGCTGCCAACATCATCTCCTAGTCAAGAACTACTCCTCACATACCATCATGGGCAGTGGCGCAATCACCAAACAATCGCTTCAAGAGGCAGTGTTCTATTTATTTTGATTAATAAGAAGCTCTTGGTGGACTACAAATAGTAGAATGATGAAGAAACATAAACTGATTCATCCCCTCTCAGCAGAATGATCATTGCACATTACGGGAGGCTGGAGCGCCTTGACCAGACAGTCATAGCCGCATCTCTGCATTAATTTCTACTAAAGAAGCAGTCTCTTGTGGAACAGTTCTCTTGAAAGGTGTTTCTTCTTCTAGTGTCCCTCCTTCATTAATGATCTCTCGATGTACTATTGCCTACCCTTTCGAATCTCGATTATATCTGCCTGAGTCAGGTCAACGTTTAATGCTTCCCAGAAAGTTCAGCAGTCTTTGCTTCGTAATGACGCCATTTTTGGCCCACTGGTTGCCTGTTAGCTATCGTTCAGCTATGGATCCGCTCTTCAAGTTGACTGACTTTAGCACCTACTACATGCATTCCAGAACGTGAGTCGTGACCAGATTCAACTCGAGATGTACACGGAACGTGCAGAAATGGATCGATCTCATCCAACTTGCGATGTCGGACTTTGACAAAAAGTAACATACGTTTTATGAATCGCTGGGCCACATGTCTTGTCTGTGGTGCCAGCCGAGCTTGACTGTAACATATCACAACCATTAGCCTTCTGTTCTTGTTACGGAGCCTATAGAACCGACTATTCATATGTCGTCGTTTCTTGCTCAAGTGGCCATACACATTAGAGTGAGATATCATTTCGGCCACAGCTACATCCAATTTTGAAAACACAATAATGACCACCGTTATAGGTTCACGGACACCACAAATGTTAGTGAATGTTTCGCTCGGAAATTAGAGACCCCCTTAGATAACTCAATTGCGAATGTACCGCATCATTTGGCTATCAGAGCTATCAGAGCTGGAAAGGGATAGATGAGCGTTGAGCGCTGATCCTCCATATCTTACTAAATAGGTTACTGATTCACCGACAAGCCGTAAGGACCGAAGTTGAGAGATTGTCGCCATTGTTAACGTCCCAGAATATTTTCTGATGGTTACCATCGGGTATGTCAGCGCCGCTGCCGTCATTTGCCACATTGGTTTAAGTGTTCGAATGGTACTCGGGTTTGTCGACTTGTGAAGGAGTCTAGACTGGGGATTCACTGCAATATTGAGTAGATTGCGAGCCAATTTGGCAGTGTTCGGACCAGAGAACGCTGGGTACTAGACATCAAACACAACGGAAGCTAATCAGCGTAGTCATCGAGTGAGTACTTAGCTCATGCTGACGGTGGTGGAAGGTCAATATATGTCGTGATTGAAAAGGGCCTTGTGATTCATCCATGCTGGATACCGAGGTCTAGATCAGTTGTCCGATTCAAGGAAGTGCACCATGATCTTTTCTATAGTTCGGGTATGATATGATATGATATAGTTCTCGGGGCCGACAAGAAAATTTGCAGGCAACGTACGAGACG
>JAGGAR010000019.1:6930-44543 GCA_017657315.1 Termitomyces sp. K1Ag | reverse complement strand
CACCCTGTTCGATCGAGCGATATTCAAGTTTAGCACGATGACTTAGAGAGCAATCACCATGATACTCTGCAAGGTTGATAATCCGAGATTTAATATAGAAATTGACAGTTGGTATAGCGCAGACAATGACTCTTTTGTTCAGTTGGAAGACTGAAAAAACTCGGAAGCATGGCGCTCGCCGCTGGCAAGCCTGAGAGCAGCGGCCGGCCCGGACTCCGTGCCGCAGCCTGGCAGCCTTAAACACAACCCAAACAACTGTCTTGTGCGAAATTCTGTAAAGCTTCTTTTCATGTTCATACCTCGGTATAGCGTTGGTTTAACAGCACGAGCCATATGATCATCCAATCATCTGCTACTGGGGCTACAATTCGGGGATAGAACACCCTCAACGGCATGGGAGCTGATGCATTACTTATTAGCCAATATAAGGACTCAGATACGAGTAACGAATCAATCCATCCATCCCACTATGTTGTTTCCTCTCCTTGGACTGTACTTCGTGCAGCTACCTCTTATTGGTTTGGTTCATGCACAGAATTTGAGTGTACCAACGAGCTGGAGGGTCGGTATCCATCGTTCATTCGAAGAGTGCTGATGTTAACCTTCCCATTTCAGAAACCCAGTAATTCGCGGCCGCTTTCGGAACGTATCACGATCTCCCAGAATGCCCTCAACGCTATTCTACCTCAACTGGGCTCTGGTACCGGCGAATTCAATGGTAAGTAGGATAGATACCCTTACTGGCACGTAATGTGATGCAAATATCGAGTCTAATAGGACTCGGATATTGGCAGTCGGGCAACGTCTGGTCCGCTACCGCTAATCATGACAAATTCGCGAATACAATGACATTCGAATCTTCTGTTGTTGCAAACCTACGGAGTGTTTTCTCTCTTTGGCCCAATTATGATAAATTCGGGTAAGTTTCACTATTTGATACCTATCAATCTACGCTGAACAAGGTACACAGGGTATGGATACCTTTTCTATGATATTTCTTTTTTTCTGACTGGACTTAAACGTTTCATAAAGTACAATGACGATGCATTGTGAGTTTTGAGAGTCTTTCATTGAGTCGTCTAACGAGCGATCCCCAGATGGTGGGCACAAGCTGCACTCTATGCTTATAGGGTATACGGTGATACCACGCTTTTGGCCCATGCTGAGGCTACTTGGAACAACATTACTCCCTTGTGAGTTCGTTACTTCGACTACGAATGTGACACATCCATCGATGTTGAACGTCACTAGCGCTCTCACAGCTGCTTCAGCGAGTGCTGGGAGGATCCCCGGCAAATCCTTCACTATAGAACCGACATGTGATGGAAGTGAGCCTTTTTTTGTTCGTCATATCAAACCAAGACTCAAAGCCTGATCCAGTTACGATGGCTGGTGGTGTTTTCTGGGTATGTTCAGCCACCTCTTACAACGTAGTGGTTGATCAGTGACAATGTTGAATTTTCAGCGACCTACAGCTGATGACCAGTCAATCAACTCCATTACCACCGGGTATGCTGATGATATTCATTGCACAAGTCCTTCTCATAGACCTTCCGTCTCAGGCTATATATGACGTACGTCGCAACTTCTGAGTCGAATTGGAAGTTAAAAGAGTAATATCTTCGTCCTCAGTGTTTCTGCGACTCTCGCCGAGATCACAAAGGACGTCAAGTACACCAACGCGGCTATCGCGAGCGCCAATTGGATAAGGTCCCTGAATATAAATGCTAATAAGATTGTCCTTGACACCATCAATGGTCATGACTGCACGCGTTCGGCATCTAATTGGTTGTTCACTTACAATAGTGGGAAATTCATCGAAGGTCTTAGCGTCTTGGCGGACGTTACTGGTGACTCTCAGTGGAAAACTTTGTAGGCATTCACTTGACCGCCCGACTTTTGTCGTCCTCTGAATTTTTGATCGCAGAATGATCAATACTGTTGCAGCTGCCGTGAAATCGAGTGTCTGGGAAGGCTCTGATGGCATCATCACGGAAGGAGTGAGCACCACAAGCGACAATGATGGGGTCGGTTTCAAAGGTTTGTCCTTCTGGAATCCGAAGCAAGTAACCTGACCAGCGCCTTCGTAGCTGTGTTTATCCGTGGCTTGAACGAAGCGTACAACCGTAATCCATCCAATCAGGATCTTCGCACCCTTATTCATAGCTATATCGATGTTCAGGCAAGTCAGAATGGAAGTGTTTCCCTCTTTCCAGGCTAACAGTTGTCATAGTACAATGCTCTTTTGGATCTGGCCGCCAATGGAAGTACCTATTCCTCCAATTGGCATGGACCACCTCAGGCTTTTACAGCCTGGGGCCAACTCGCTGCATTGGATGTGTTGGTCAGCGCTATCTCCGCTAACTAGGGATGGGGAAGCTTACTAGTCGCGGTGACATTTGTGTTGCGTTGATTTCGACTTCAACATCAATTTATGTCTCTGTTCCTCTTTGTCATGAATTGAGCATGAGAGCCCACGATGGTTGTTGTTGGAAAAGGTAGGTGAGGGGACATTCGTACTCTGTCATGAAGCTCCTTAACAGTCACATAAACACCTTCAAGTGTTGTCAATCTCAGTTATCCCAGATAACGACAAGAGTCGTATTCGGTACTCGGTATTCGATGTAGCCTCGCTTGCGTATGTTGGACTTTCGTATTCCTGAAACTCGTTTACACGACCTTCGAGCACTCCGCGTTCTCTGGGATCAGCTCACGCATGGCGTAAATATTGATGAGTTCTTCTGAAGCACTTAGGCCTGGAGGTACCAATGCATGACGTCACCACAACATCATACTGGTCGGTTTCAGACATAGGTTCTTTTCTCAACTATAATGTTCGCATTATTTGGCTATCAGACAGGACGAACTCTGGTGAAGGGTGCGCCGCGTTTGGTAAGTGTTCAGTTTCCTAGATATTGGCGCTGTCAAGTCTTGAGCCATTTTGCATCAATTAAGGGTAGAGCCTATGCGACTGAGGTTCCGCCCTCTGGGAAGATGCCACCAAATCCACGGGAGAAACGTCACGAACAAAAGAACGTTGTATTTGGCGTCGTCGGTATTGCGGCATTGTTATGTGCCTACTATCTTTCCACCAGGCCTAAGGAACGCAAACCTGAAGTGTCGAAGAATATTGGCGAATAGAGGAGCGATTACGGGTCTGCGGCGTCGAGAATAGTTTCTCGTGTGCCGGAACACGGATTTGGGAGGGGAGACCGCAAGTTTGGTGTATGCACAGAAGTGAGGGGAAACGATACTTTGCTCTATAAAATAAGAACGATTGTCGTTTGCTCGGAGATGTGGAATCAATACATACGCCATAGGCTAAGAGAGGAAAGTGAACTATCAGAGTAGGGCATGCATACATGAGTTGACCGAAGGAAAGAGTACAACTATCATCTAGGACAAAAACACGGGATATACAGCGTTAACTTGTCTTTCAATCAATCTCTTTTTCTCGCTAGAATTTCGCTCAGTATCCCTGCCGCAATTGATTTCCCCAATTCATACTTGGTACCGGCAACTTCAGTCCCAGAATTTGTCACCCCAGATCTCACCGCTGCCTCACTTTGATTCCGCATCCAGCTATTTCCATGATGTCTACCACCTCCCAGCACCAGAGAAAACCTCTTGTTTGCCTTTATAGGACTCACAGCACCGTCTTCTGCCAGATCATCATCATCGAAGACAGCACTAGTGCGAGCTGTCACATTCGTCATGTGCAACGCCACAGCCGGTAAAGAGAACCTCTTATGTCTCCTTGCGGTATCCTCCTTCCTAGGCGACGAGGGCAACGAAGCTTGCCCGTTGCTCGAGACACGAGACGACTGCCGGTCCAAGTTGGTTCCGTCTTCGTCATTCTTGTCCCCCGACCCGTTCTCCCCATTGTCAGCCTCCTCTTCCAAAGGTGAATCCAGCAAATCAAACCGCCCATATTCGTTCTGCTCAGAGTCCTCGAGAAGCTGGTTATGACTCTTAGCTCGTGCATTTTGCAAAGGCCTCGCCTTGATGCGCTTGTGATTCTCACTTTGGTCATAATCAGGCAAGACTTGGAGATCGCTTCTAGGCAAGGATGGCTCGCGGTCGATAGCCATGAGTGCTTGAGGGATCGTAGTAGCGGGGAGGGAGGGCACGGAGAGCCACGATGGTAGCCTAGTCAAAGACGGGAGAGAATCGGTGTCTGTTTTATGGATCGTACCGGTCACATCAGTAGGTGAGCCTGGGACGGGATCAATAAGAGGAAACACTGTCTCGTAGCATGCATCGCAGGCCCGCGCGGGTTTGCTCGAGTCGTCCTTCGCCTGGGGATCCGAGATGAAGAATGACTGTCCAAGAAAATGTGATGAACAAATTGTTGAAACAGAGTAGACAGTGATGTACGAACCCGTCCAGAACACGAGGCACAGACACACCTTCCACACAGCCTACAATGGTGCCTTCTCCTTCTCCAACCAAAACTTTTTCCGCACCTCATACATTCACTAGTCTTTTCGTCTGGTATCCATATTGCAGGAACCCAGTGCTCCACCTTACGCCTCCTTTCGAGTGATCCGACGTCATTCTTTTCCTTGCCTTTCGCGCTCATCCCATCGCTTTTACTGGCGCGGTAAGTCGCCACTCGCTCATCTGTGGGCGGAAATGGAAGCGCCTGCAGGGAACGTCTAAGATGATGTGTTGATGAGGACGAAGTAAGCGTCGAGTTTGGATGCGTGACATTGAGAGAACTGAGCAGTTGCGCTTTGGCCTGTCGTATCTCACTGCACCATTTATCTCTATCAACTCCCGTCCCTGTACGACATCGTGTAAGTCTTAAAGTACGCACGCCTGGAAACCAATCCCTGACCTGAGTATAGCACAAAACTCCCTTCGGGACTCAGGATCTCGAACCGGCGCTCCTCCCCCTCCTCTCTGGCTGGCGTCACGACGACTTCTAAATCAACGAGTTCTGCTCGGCCCTTGAATATCCATCGCTCATCACCACCGCTACTCGCATTGCGCCTATTTATCATACTTGGAGGAGGGTGGTACGACTTCCTGAGTCCGTTCCTCCCAGTTGGTCTTGTCGGGGTAGTCGGAGACAGTTCTTGTTGGTCCTTATTCAACCGACCATCCTGAACCTTGAGTGAGGATGATACCTCGTCCTCGCTTTTGTCCCGGTTTCCTTGTACTTCCTGTTTTCTGTCTGAGAAACTCGATGCTTCTGGCGTAGGTGTAGGGCTGCCCACGACAGAGCCGGACTCGCTGTACCCGGCAGCCCATGCAGATCTACTGATTCCCCAGTCGCCTTTCCATTGCGCACGCTCGACTTCTTCTCCAGCGAGCCAAATTAGGCAATCGGAGAACAATAGAAATTCACGCTCGCGCGGCTGGCCGCTTCGTTCGATTTGAAGGAGGGGCCCACGCCTGAGAAGAGTCCGGCCAGGAACAATAAGCTGAAATGGGAGATTCGGAGTGGCACGTTGTAACGACAAAAGCGCGAGAGTTTGCGCATGCGTGTGAAGGGATGTATTGAGCGAGAGAGTGACTGTTGGGTGTGAAGGTTAATACGAGGACGCGTGGTATCAAATTTGACGCACTCTTCGAGACAAGAGCCTGAACTTGCATAAGATGGGCATATTCTAGGTCTTCCTCGTCAATGCAGGCGATAAGGTCCTTGAGTAAGAGGAGATATCGAGGGCAACGTTGGACAATAGTGAGCAGCCAGTCCCGAAGTTTCAGTTTTCCACACCGAGGATCAGATTCCTGACTGGCAAGGAATGTCGTGAAAGCCGCGCTGTACTTGGGATTTGGACGAGTAGAGGATGGGGACGTGATGAGATCCGTAAGGCTGGAGATGGCGGTGGGAAACGCTGTGACAAAAGGGTTGTATAAAGATAGGTACGGGAAGTGTGAGAGGAGTAATGGTGACAATGGAGGTGGTGGGTCAGAATGATTACTGTCTGTGGATGCGGATGAAGGTATCCCGGACGTGGTGAGAACAGTTGTAAGCGATGAGAAGAATGAACGATGAAGATTCCAGATATCAATAAAATTAGAGAAAACAGAGGTAAGAGAGGAGCGGTCCAATAGAGGCTCGGACGTATCCAGAGACGCGATGATTGGTGCAAGAAAGTGCTGGAGCAAGTGGTATTGTCAGAGCAAGAATCAGACGAAGAGATGTGGGAAAGAACGCACCGAATAGATCAACTCAAGGCCCTCCACATATGTTCTTTCTGTCTCATAAAACTCTTCAATGACTTTCCTCCGCTTCAATAATTTGGCCTCTGTAATCGGTTTTTGACTTCTCCGTCTCCTCCTAGGGGAATCGATTGTTGGCGTATGGCTTTTCCCGTTTCTCGTGGGATGCACATTACGGATGACTGCAGGAATAGAGTGAGTCTGCACCTCTCTATCCTCGGGCATTGAATCAAAAGAGGCGACACTAATCATAGATTCCCTGTGCAGTTTAGATGGCGTCGTCGGCAATGATATACGCCTGAAAGGCAGATGTGGCCCGCGAATCTGCGGTACTGGGTGCACATTCCTAGTAGATGGTTCTGACACTGGAAAGAGGATCGTTGATAAAGGAGTGCTGCTCGCTGTTGATCATCACTTTGAGCCTGGAGATTCATTCAATTGCCGGCCGATCGTACCTGAACTCATGTCCGATAGGAGAAAATGAGCTATTTTATGGAAAAGAGGCTTATGTCTGTCTCGACAGTCCTAGAAGAGGTTCTCATGCAAGGGATCGACTAGGTGGAGGTATATGTTGAATGTTCTGATAGTACAGTCGTTCAGTCAACCAATAACGGATACCTTGCGAGGGCTTGGCACTTGTGACGTCTTCGATTACATAATTACATCTCATCTATTTAAAAATAATCAACAAAATTCAAATACATATATACTAGGCCTCTACCTACATTGCATCTACTTGGCTATGCTGTACGCACATACCTTCATATTGTGATTAATTTCTAAACCACAATGAACGTACGAGGCGCGCATGGACCAATATTCAGCTGATTGTCGTTAGCGCTGGCAATGTTAACGTTGCAAGTAACGCAATCCTAGAGACCTGTTTCGACCTGCTATGAGTCTAGTTATGGACAGGTGGTATCACAAGATCTCAAATCGCTCAAATGTACTCAATACAGGGTGTTTCGATCGATGACCAGATTGGTGTTATCTCGTCGACGAAACTTGAAGGAACACCACCTGTGACACGCTGTGAAGTAAGTTGATTCTCCCTTGTCGAGATTACAGCGGTCGGCTTTCACTCTGTACATGCAATAGAGGGGAAATGCATAAATTTGGAAAGAGCCCAACTTTGAATGCCATCTCAGGTAGACTTCACTAACGAAGTTTTATTCATTTCAACTTTTGGCTACTTTGCCCGCCGTGCTGATACGAGTATTTTGCTTCTAGTAGTACTAAATATTGCGGCGAATATTCGAGTCTTGAAAGAATAAGATATCATCAAGAATCAGTTATAGTGATATTTGACTCGAGCCAAAGATATATTCAGCCTTCAAGCGACTCGGACCTGGATCGAACGAGATTTATGCGGCTGAGCCCATGAGATTGCTTTTGTGGATCGCTTGTAGACGGAGGTCAACGCGTTGACGGCCAACTCCAAGTCCGAGTCGGAATGTGCCCAACAGGAAGTTCCAGCCGACGAGTCGATGTCATGCCAATGCATCATATGACTTGTGGCAATTCGCGCTCTTCGCTTGTTCTTTTCTAAAGGTATCGTAGTTTTTGGCTGTCTCATTATTTGCATCCCACCAATTCATTTCAAAATATACAGATTGCAACAAGCAATATGGACATTCTCGGACAAGCAGGGCCGGTTGATCTGAGAGCCTAAGTTGTCTTAAAAGTTTCGATGAAGAATTGCAGGATCGCATCTGACTGAATAGACAGTAGTACCCATTACCACCGACGGGCGAACTCGGACACGGATCACAGAAACAGCAGAGCAAGTTTAAGGAATCGGCGGTCGCTCAGAAGTGGCACAATGTACACAATGTACATATTTCTGGCTCTGACGGAAGTAAGTACTGACCTCAGGGTCTTGACTCCATACCCACACTAGTGCTCATTGTGTGAACTGAGACTTGGCGTGTATCATGAGTTGGATTTTTTTTAGCTGCCGATGGAGCTGACAGCGATTCTGGAAATGTCTTTACCGCCTATAAAATTTTTTACATCAGGCGCTATGGATGCTGTGTTGATCTCACGCGGAAAAAAGTCACCACAATATTGCCTCCCATTTAGGCAGACAGAACCTTTCCCATCATGCGAAGGCCCAGGAAAAGCATGACAGGTGGCCGCAGAAAGAAGACACCGCTAAACCGTGCCACTGGAAAGCTGGTCAGTTACCAACCTATGTCCTGTTTAGCCTTGGAGTACCACCACGGTTCCCGAAACTAAGAGCTCTATTAGCACATCGATTTTCACAGAGGCGTCAATCATGAGTACGGAGAAGACTTTGGCTTTTCCTCGGGCTGTGACGGTTTGTGAACGATCTTCCGAATCCGGTGATTGTGTGGACATGAGGTGACATCGCCTGTTCCAGCGCCGCTGCTCTTCACCGCCTGGCGGCCTCATGGTTGGGAACGCTTCGTAAGTAAGTAGTGAGGTAAAGCCCAGACCAATTGAAAGTCAAGAGGGCATTCAACTGGTGGTCACAGATCACAGATGTGAAATCACCACTTATCAAGAGAAGCGTATCCTATCTCATACATCGTGTTATTATCCATCGATCGAAGCCGTCGAGTTGGAAAATGCTAAAAAATGAAAATTTGCTCCCACAGTTCTACCTACTCAATTCGAATCACCAACTCACGGACGCCCAGTTTGCACCGAGGACAAGGTAAAGGGCATGAAAAAGTGGCCATGTCATCGACAAGAGATGTCTGATAACGAAAATAGATGAACTACAACTTAATATCGGTGAGGTGTGGTCTAAGAAGGTTGCCTTCGCGGTGTATATGCTTTGAGTGTGCGAAAGGCCCATGAACGTAGTGGTTCCAAGGGAAGGATCCAAGGCTAATCGACAGTAGGAAGTCTGCCACTTTGTAAAAACTGACGCCGGTAATAGCGACCGAGGCTTCAGTTTCTGTTGCATTGAGTGTTGTCCTACAAACGACGAATAGTCACAACGGGAGCTATAAGCTGCCCGATCAATCAAGTCTTGCGGTGCAGTTTACGTTGAGAACTTTGAAATGCTGATGTCATTACGACCCAATGCTTGGCACCATGTTCATCAGAAGAGCAACACACCTGCCCAGAGTTCAGGTAATTTAGGTTTATTAACAGAGGAAAATTCACACGAGCGTGCGTTGAATCTGCGCCTTTAAGTTCCTCAAGCGACCTCTACGTCGGGTAACGTAAAGATGATGAAGAGAGGGAAGATCGATGGCCTCGGAACGAGTCACGGTCGGCTTTGAGTCCGAAACGTCCTTTGAGAGGAGCGAAGCCTTACAGCATAGTCGAAAAGCCCATCGAAAGACTAAGTTAGGATATTTTTCCCAGTGTCGGATAATAGCAAGGGTGGATGACGTGGAGCTTGAGACGGCATGGAGGCGAAGACCAAAAATAACGGGTGTATCGCAGGAGATGACTGTCCGAGGAGAACGAGGTCAGGGTTTCCAAGGGTGAGAGGAGCTGAACTGCAAAAGTCGTGGAAACTTGTTTCTAGAATAACAAGGGAGTGAGACCGGCCCTGTTCCGCCATTGAAGCTTATATTGAAGCTCGAAAAACGAAGGCAGCATGTCCAAAAAAGCCAAACGAGGGTACTCGGTCTTTGAGTGATCTTTTGAGGACATGAATATTGAAAGCTCAGAGAACTTGTGAAAATCAAGCCCCGTCGGGGTCGAACGACGTCCTGCGTTACGAGTTAATGGAGAACGGGATTGGTGATGTCAAGATACAAAAAAACTTCGTTCATGGGCTGGCGTTTCGTGGGCGTTCAGCATACAGATTATTAAAAAACGTGGGATGTGGGCCATGATAGGGTGTAAACGAAACAACGGATTGTCGCCTGTGAAAATTTTTGTTGTATTGATGAAGGCCATGGGTAGAACAGTCTCAGGATGTCGATGTTCAGCGAGATGAAGGTGAGGATGAACACAAATCATGCCCGCTGCACAGCCAATCGCCAAGCCAAGAGTTCCATTTGCCAATGCGAGAGAAGTGGCACAACGCCGAATCCAAATGCCGTTAGAGCTACTCACACTCCATATCACTGGGGAGTGTCCACGAATAGATTGATATATCCAGGCATGGCGTGTCAATGTGCGATATCAACACAGCACTGATGAATGGCGGCTTACGATGGTTGAGAAGGACGGCCGTAATGCATCACGGCATGCTCACCTCATGGTGCTGGTGTGGCACTGAGCCCGACGAGATATGGTGATACAACACTGGCCAGAATCCAATATGAACCCACGCGCCAAAGTTCACAGGTTTCGTGCATCTCGAGTTGGAAAATAACACAGCTTTAGTGAGCCATTGGTCCAAGGAGGAAGAGCAATGCGCGACAAAACATCGTGTTGAACTTCTGCAGAGGTCAAGGACTATCGATGTGGAGACAAGTGGAGAGATGCCGACAATGTCGTGGGGATTCGTCAAGTCACCGTGCTCATGTCTAATTAGTAACCGATTTTCTCAGTGCAAATTCCAGATCAAATTTCTTTCTTTTGTCTCTGCACGTCCCTTTGTTGTTGAACGTTGAAACTTTGAAGAGTCAGCCAGATGGAAAATGACAATCAGTCCAAGCTGCAAAACTATTTCCTTTTGCTGTATCACTCTTACCCGAAGGCATGAGAAAGATTCATACATGTGGGGAATAAAAAATTAAAAATAGCCCACTCTCCCAAGCTCAACGTGGAACACTCTAGAGCACACTCTCACACACTCTCACACAAAGGTTCTTGTGGTTTCCGCAAATGTCTTGGTCCCGAACGGACTTCGCGCCGACTGTTTACTCCTTATACCCACTCTCAACCGGTTCCTTCGGATAGCGCTCAAACAGGGTTAGAGTCTAAGGGTCGCCCAAGGTCTACCTCCTCTAGAAGCCTCTAGACCTCCTTTAACTATCCACGGCGTCATTATCTTGATTTTTGCCCTGCTTTGCCCCTTCATCTGGAGAAAAAGGCAGAAAATCACGTCGTTTTTATGTCATTATCAGGAGGTGGCGTTCTCCCACTTTCAAGTTGCCGGACCGTCTGACCGGTGACCAACCTCACCCAACGTGGGTGGGACTTAGACTCTGTTCAACTTCTCGATATCGCATTGCGGGGACTGACGAACAAAAAGGACCGCACCACGCATGCAAGAAACGTGTTCTAGGGTCTCCTATTCGTGCCTATCCATGCTCTGATTGCCCGAATCCAATTTATCTCATCGCATTCTCCAAGAGGCCGTCTGGAGGTTGTCAAGGGCTTTACAGTGTTTACAACAGAGTTGGTTCTCCCGAACTTACTTACAAACCTTCCCTGGCTAGTATTGATCTTCAAGCCTATGACCGAAAGTCCGAGTCCGAAGAGCTTTCGACATTTCTGCGATAACATGATCGTGCCGAACGGTATACACATGTTGAAACCAACAATAAATATATACTCGGGAGGCTTGGACCGAAATTCTAAGTTGTCCTTGATAGCCGTGGGTATAGTGGATGATACTCTGACGCTCAGGCAAAACAGAAGCAAGCGCCCAAATCATTTCATTCGAAGTCCATGCGGTTTCCTATCTGTGTGCGAAGTAACCTTAATGACTTGTTGTTGGACGTGCTCAGAAATGATTGCACTCACGGAATACGACACCTGAAGTCGCTTTGCTCGGACTTATCACGTCGACTTCGATACATCAGTTTAGGCGAGCGATGTCCAATCTAAATAGTAGTCGGAACTATAACCGAAGAGCAGCGGACTGACTTGTGGGGCGTATAGATCAGATTTGTTCCAGCTGGGCTGTGGAGTTGTTGCATCTGAGGTCGGTAGCTGCCCTACATCTTCAGTGGTGACTTCGATCAAAACGAAACGGCTTAAATATCAGAAACAGATGCTAATGGCTGGAATAACAATTCTGATCTGCTTTATGAGGTAGAATCTGGACATTCACAGGTCGGGGACAAAGTCGGGGATCCGCCCCCTCGCAACATGGTCCGTGTTGTACGTGGGATGTAAGTGATTACATGCGCCTGCCGATAGTATATGAAATGCTGTTGTTCTTGTTCTTGAATAAGCGCACGAATCCACATATGTGGATGGAAGCAAGAACTCGTGGAGTCGCGCAGTGTTCTTGTTCGTCTTGAACTGATCAAGCTCGGATATTGTGGGTGTGTAGCCTTGAGAAAGTTCCCATAAAGAGGACACCACTCTCACACACCGTCCCGATGCTTCCCATGCCGACTAAGAGCTATCAAAAAACGAACAATCTAAATCAGGAGTTACTTTGAAATTTCATGATTGACGTGAGTTGGTTTCACCTGAACACAGTAAGAATGGTCTGCGGACCGATGTAGCTAGACAGGCTATCGTAACTCCTGTCTTCCACGCAAAATCGATCAGTATTCAACAGGTAATGCGTGGTAAGCATAATAGACAAATGTAAGTTAAAGTGCGTAGGATGCTGATGGTAGAGTATATTATACGATGCTAGGACAGTCGGGGAATCGTGTGGGGGAATCGTGTGGGGAATGTACATGTGCCGATGATTGATACAGTGGATTGGATTGTGTAATTGTTGCTTGTCCGCGTCCCATGCATGAAATGTAGTGGATTCGTAGCGTACGATGCGAAGGTGTAGCAAAAGAAACCGAAGTGCAGAACCCTGGGTTCCCATATCGGTTTATTCAAAGGCATACTCCACGGCAACGCAACAAGCTTCGTTGGCTTTTGCGTCATGGCCATGCTGTCGTAGGCTCTGAAGAGTCATAAAGGAGGCGTCGCACGCGGGACATGAATGCATTCCAAGCGAGAAGACGCTGGCATCGCCCTGCGAGACCTGCGAACGAGATCGTTTGGACGACCGTGACATCTACGCATCAAGACCGGGTAAGAATAGATTGAGTGGTGAAACTTAACGGTGACTTACGCTGTCGTCGCCATCTTCGAGATTGATCTTGCGCTTTAGTGTTGATGGTAATGAAACCTCTATTCCCATTGAGACAGAGCGGCTAGAACGGGGAAGGTTGAACTCACCAGAGGCCGTAGCGCTCATATGAGCGGAAAAGTCTTCGCGCCAGGCAAGGATACGCTTTGTCGTGGAGAATGTTTCATGAGAGAGCTCAAGAGAGTCTGACGGTTCGCCCGGCTGAGACTCGGATTGTTCAGGGGGTATATCCGACGAACAGTATGATGAGCACGCAGATTCGTCGTCGTCGTCGTCGTCTTCAGCAGAGGAACAGTACGATGATGAGTAGTACGATGATGAGTAGTCTGAGGTATTGTCAATGGCAGAAGAAAGTTTAATTCGTGGTGGAGGTGGCGGCCCCTCTACAAGTTGAATGATTTGAACAGTGTATGGCTGACGGAGTAGGAGATGTGGAGAGGGGTACTTGTTGCCAACAAAGGCATGGCTTTTGGCATCAGAAGCAGAGAGCGAGAGGGGGACGAACATCGGAGCGTAGTCAAGCATCAGGGAAAGGCGGGGACGGAGTGAAGGACAGTTGGTTATATAGTGGGAGGGGTAGCCACGCGAGTGACATGCACATTTTGTAGTCTTTCAACAGGACAGCATAAGAGCAGAAGCGATCATAGCAAATCTGCTCAGATCACTTTCCGACGCGAGATCCCATCGGTAACGATTTTCCCATGCTTAATTGGGTTAGCAGACCTTAGCAGACACGTGAATCGAGATCCGCTTATCGGGTTCCACGTTCCATAAACTGATGCCAACCGAACCGTCTCAACGCCCTCATTCTCATGCTTGCCTTGTTCCACCAACATGCCATCGATTTCTCATGTCCTTCTCCATATGCCCAAGAATAAGATTGCCGTTGTTCCAACCAAGTCAACTGTCGACCCAGCTCATGATCAGCTACCAACACAACAACAACATGATTCGAGATGGGATGCAAATCAACAAAATCGATAGCGCCATCCAGTCTCACAGCATCTGAGAAATAGGGTGAGAACACACTCTCATCAAGGCCGCATTGGGGCCAACCAAGCCTCAGCCGCTTCGAACTGATCTATCAGCTCTCGAAGGACCGAGCCTTCCGAGTGTAGATGCCTCATCGCAGTGAGCGCCTAGAGCGGACATAGTCAGCCCATGGTCCGCAGCAACGATTAAAGTTTCTCACCACATCCCAAAACCTGAATCCCCGTTCAACTTCCTGTTTGGGCGACTTGACTCCCGGGAAGGTGTCCTCACAGATTTCAAGCGCCATTGCCTTAGCCTCCTTCACGCCTTCAGCGTTAGGGTCGCGTACGCGTGTGCGGTTATTGATATGTGTGAGGGCATCTAAGTAAACTTTGGCAAGGACACCAAAACCGGTGTTGACCTCTGTCTGGAAGGGGAGTGACAGCGCGATGTCCAAATAATCATCCCGTGCACGGCGGGCGTCAGCTCGGAGCAGCATATTCAGCGACGTGACCTCCAAAAGGGTCCGAAGAGCGCGTGTCAAAGACCGCACAAACGAGTTAAACACCAATAGTTCCCTGGATAACGGTGCCGACCATTCTTGCGGCTGTTTGTTATGAATTACATGTTCAGTAACTGATCGACAGGAAACCAACGGACCGAACATGCCTTGAAATTCAGCGGGACAATGCTGAGGACTCGCATGACCAGAAGCATGCAAGACTTTTCGTCATCTGGTGGAGCCCACAAAGTCCATTGTTGATCAATGAATTGATGTCCATGAGAGTAAAACGACATACCAGTGCCAAAACTGGGACCGCCGCTGAATGCCCGGCCAGACCACAGGTGTCCGTGCATTACCCCCGCTCTGACAAGTTCCAGGAACAAATAAAGTGGATCTTGGAACTTGTCATTGACTCGAGCCTGTTTAATCGCCACATACATAGCGCGTGCAAGTGGCGAATGTGTGTGCGTATTCAGGAGGAACCTGCCAAACGATATGACGTGAGGAATAATCCCTCTTTCATTTTGGAACAAAACGGAGCACTTGCCCACGTAATTCTAGGAATCGCCATATGACATTTGCCACCACTTCGTCCTTCTTATCAAGAGGGCTGGGTGCGGGAGTAACCCTGTTTTTGGTACGCGCGGCATACCTTTCTGAAGCAGTAGCACCCAAACAAAGCGCGAAATCGATTGTTGAGGACTATCGTCGCGAAGTGGAGCAAGAAAAATAGAGCAGCAATAAAGGAAGCCATGAATGGACGTTTCTTTCCTTGAGGAATCAGACGAACTTACGTTTTGCCTCCTTAACTCTTCTTCTACGATTTGGTAGGGGACGTTCCATCCAGACACCCTTTCAGCCAATTGGGTTGTTTGTGAGGAGTTGTGCTGAATAGCCTTCTGGGCGTGGGGGGAAGGTTGCTCGAACCAGAAGTAGCCCTGGACCTTCCTGGTGGCCCAGAACGAGTGGGAAACACTACTGATAAGCGCAAGAGCCGTGGCCCGAGGACCGGTCTGACCATCCGTAATAACTTCCTTGACGAAGCGTTTGTATTCGGTGGTTTCTCCGTTGTCCAGGGGCGGATTCTCCACAATTTGTCCGGTAGTGAGCCAGACAAGCGCCTGAGGGCTCAGAAGTCCCCGCGATAGATAGAAATAGATCTCATCAGGGAGTCGGTTTGTGAAAATCTCATGCAGGTCCTGCGGGACATCAGCAGCCGTTGGGTGTAGATGGTGGTTCGGGTGTCCGTGAGCGGGACCTCCTAGAGCGAGAGGAAGAGGTTGCACTGTGCCTTCCGAAGACAGAATGAGGGAGTATTTGATCATGGAACGTGTGCGCGCGTAATGATCAGCATATTGTATGGCCTTCACCGCGGGATGGTCGCCGAATATGCTCACGGCAGCATGACCCGACTTGTAATACCTCACCATATCAACGGTGGCTTTCAACGCTTGTTCATGTACGGTGGGAGGGAATGGCAATGAATGATCGAAACCGACGAGGATACCGATGTCAAGGAATTGGTCTTCACTCACGCCGAGCTCTTGCAAGAAAGATCGCTTGGATGTGAATGTGAAGGTTGGGGTGGGAGAGAGAAGGTCTAGCGATGTAATAAGTTTATCCACGCCAGGGTAGAGAAGCGTATCGGTCGGTCCAAAAATCGCGTGAATATAGGATTTTGGATGGCGTTGAAGGTAAATTAACTGAAGGCAGTTAGACGCAAAATCCTCATAAAATTGTTTGCATTTGCACAACACACCTGAGCCCATGCGACGTATGGCGCGATCATAAATTCCACATTCCTGTGCCTAAAGATCCTCAAAACCATTCTCCAGAGATCCCACTGCACAAAACCGGTCCTCCCTTCGAACAATTTGCTCGCCGCCTCTTCCTGCCCCGCCTCATACTTCTGCCACGCCGTGTTCCTGTCCCGACACGCATCTGTTTGCTCCTGATAGTTAATTTGCTTCCACCGTTTGTTCGGTATGAGACCGGGAAACACAAAGACAGGTTTTATGCGTAGCTTTTCGAGGACTCGCAGGTCAGATTCGATGCGTTGGGTTAGCGCCAGAGGTAAGCCGCCCGTGGCGGCAAGCAAAGGCTCGCGAGATGGAGGGTTATCTATGAGCGATTGTAGATAGTAAAAAGCATCTATGCCGAGGCGTGAATCGGAGAGCACAGACAACGGATGGGTTTGCAGGTGTTTTCGTTCCACAAGATACCCTAATTGAAAAATCAATCTCAACAAGTTAACTTTTGTCGAGGTCGTTTCCGCCTCGAGCCTGAGGTCAGCAGACTCACCTTCAAGATGTTTGATAGGCATTTGGTCTTCAGTCCCTTGCTGTATTGGCGGACGAGTTCGTTCGACTTGACTGGCGTTGACGTTGCCAACCACCAAGCAACCCACTACAAAGCTTACGTAACATCAACTCCTCAACCTCATATGCGCCTTCGCATTTCATCTTGGAACGTCAACGTTTAACGACGGAGGCTCTAGAAAACCTACTTGTCTCTTGTTGTACGGTAGACCCTGGTGGACCTGTTATCAGACTTTGTTTTTCTTTCTATTGATGACATCTTCATGCTTGGACTCTAGCTTGGTCCCGCCGACTCGAGGTGCTCTCATGTCCAAGACGTCCGTAGGAATTCATGGAACTAAATGGACTTGCCGTGGAAATATCAGGATAACAGAATGTCCTGATCTTGCCCTGGTTATCTTTCCCTGTGAGATTGGTCAGTGATTGGTTCCCGATGCCCGAAGATAGATACATACGCATGTACATACTGAACGTAATCTTCAGGATTGTGCAGATTGAACCTGTGGACAACTCTGTACGGCCGTGAATCTTAATGCCGGAAAATCTATCAGGTTCACCACCATCACCATCACCACCACCACCACCACCACCACATTAATTTCTTTCGTCTCGGGCACGCCTACATTTGATTTGGAAACAATGTTTGAATGTATGCCGTGGAGTTGTATATGGTTCCCATTACACGCCTGCACTAGATCACTCCATTACCTGCTCCATTCCAGAGCGACATATTTCTGCTCTGATTGAAAGCCTTTGAATCCGGCATCCGGTATCAATCATCACCAGCGCGCCACCATCGAACCGTTTAACGATGATGGATGATGGCTCGTTTGTATAACAATTGATCTCACCCAGCTGGTGACCAATCTCTCAAGTCATCTGACATTGACTCAATGGCATGTACAACCATCATGGAGTTTCCAGCCGGTATCTACGATCCGGGCTGACTTGCAAGGTAGCCTCTCCTTTCATTTTTTGAATTGCTTCTGCGACTCCTGTCCGGTTAATTCTTTTTGGAAAGCTGCTCGATCTCCCTCGAGCGAAGGTAAGGCCCGATCCGTTGCTCCCGCATTGCCTGGAACCTTCTCCCCTCCCACTCTGAGCGATTTCTTCCTACGGTGCACATTAAGCTTTGGTCTACACACACGGACCAGACTGCGAGAGAATCTCTCCCCCAAGGCTTACAACAAGAATAATGGGGATATCCTCTTCCTTCATTTCCCCGTACCCCACTGACGTGAGATATACTCTTCTCTACGAAAGCTTGAGTGTCTCCGAGTCGTGATTTCGAGACGTAAGGGTCTGATAAGCATTTCCTAATGGCGACATTGAGCTAGGTTAATCGATCGTTAATCCTAGATGAGCTCCGAGCTTTCAGCGGTGGGCCATAATGCCCATATCACATGCCCATGAAGTGTCCGGGCTTTCCTATGGGCAGTGGTCACGTACGCTGGAGATGGTTTCGCACCGACCACGTCAATGGCGAGCGGTCCTGAGAGCCGCAATGATGTATTAATTTTGTTCGAAATTGTAGGCTCCTAACCCCGGCTGCATTGTACTAAGCCATCATCCCGGATTCCATCTGATTGAATCGAGCCTAGTGTTAGTGTATGTGTGGTACACTTGTTCGTCACCAGTTACCCGTTTCAGATTTCTGATGCACTTGTTGAACCTCGATATTTATGTTAGATGTTAGAACGACACTTGAACGTTGAACGTTCTGACGAGTTGCCTGGCGTGAGTATTTTGGTTTCATCGTGAGTGATCCCGCAGTGCATGCCATATACTGCCGATAAAGAGGATGATAGTCTTGATGTGACATTGTGTTATTACAATCCTAAAGGAGGTGTTCTCAGTGTCAGATTTTATGGTAGCACTATATAGTGCACGAGGCATCCGCATGCCAAACTATATTGTACATCGATTACCTGTATTCAAAGTGGTGTGAGAGAGTTTACAAGTTATTGAGGGCTGGGCTGCGCTTCTCCAACAAGGGAGGACAACCAACCGTGTAAATCGGGGAAGTCTGATCCCTGAAGGCCTGAAGTGTCATCGGATATGATCTTGGTGGATCGATGGACCCAGTGCCCACGATGCTGCTTAGATATCAAGCATGTTTCGTGATATTGTTTCAATAAGGTAGATGCATCTGAATACATGTCCTTTACGGCATACGGTATGGAGGACTTAAGGTGACTCGGAGGCTTGATATAGACTCTATGGGTAATGTGGGAAGAAGAGCCAAGATGCTTAAAGAACATCAGGGAGTAGCCGAAGATTTCTTCATAGAGAATCTAGCGGTATTCAGTTGCTTGCAATTCCGAGAATCCAGAGGGGAGTAACTGGTCAAACTTCGGATACAATGACATCGGTGGCGGATACTATGAAACTTGAAGGCAGGTAAGAACTATAACAAAAACGGCTTGCGTACATCGTACTGTCAAGTACATGCAAGTAGGAAGTGGTGACCACGGACACGATAGAATTGAATTCTAGTAGCGCTGCCAGTGCCCATACTGCGAGTTTGACAGCCAAACAGGGTCGTACTTGTGCAGGGGAAATGGCGGACATAGTACTATATAAGGTTCTGGTGCAGGAATTTTTGAATAGATTTACTTGAAACAAACGTACAAGATTCACGGCCTAAGAATGAAGATTTGAGATGTTCACAACAAATCCACACAATAAGAGGACGCAGTAGATTTTCAGGATCTTGTAGGATGAGGTCACGGTATGATAAATTTGATGGATTGATCGATCACTGAAATAGACTCTGCGTGGGAACCCGGTTAATAGTTGTTCCGGATGGTATGTACAGAAGTGTCACGGTCAAAAAAGTGACAAAAACACCTCATTCACGAGACGAACCACACTAGACCTAGGGGCCGACTTAAAATTATCTTCAATCGACGATGGTATCTTGGCTGTGAGGCTCACCTGACGGACAGACAACATAAATCCATTGGTCGTAGCTTCGGCGAGAGTCGGCAGCCATGCGACTCGGAGTACAAGACACCACGCGGACAAGACCCAAGATCCTGAGGCTGAAGAACACTTATTTTTTTCCGAACCATGGACTTGGCGTCACCAACGAGTGACCACCATCTCTTCCCTGTTTCCTGTAGTCCTGCCAGCATAAACCTTTCACATGTTGTCGTTCTCTAACACTCCTACTCCTACCAGTGTCTCTGCTCATAGGTGGTTATTGTCCCCTCAAATGCGGAGATAAGTATTTTCGCGACAGAAGCATAATTCTGCATAGTTTCGCAAGGTCATCAATTTACCGATACTTCCTAAAATCACATTTCGGACTGTTTGATTGGTGTAATACATACCTGAAATATTTCTACCAGTATCATTGCTAATCCAGTCGTCTTTCGCCATTTATGCCAGGCTTCTGCGCTGCTTCAAGTTGGTTGGTTGAGAATATCTGGCTTTCCAAAACGCTCCTTTGAGAACGGAACATGGCGGCAGCTATTGCCCCTGCATACTGGGAGATCTTACGGGATCTTGGAGCAGACAAAAGCTGTTGCTTCCTCCGAATCGGGAGTCAAATGCAATCCTGCTGATTGAGGATACATTCAATGGAATTTTAAATTAGTGAACTGGCTGGGAAGCACGAAAAAGCTTTGTGAGAGTAGCGTTGAATCAAACATCACTTAAGCCAAGTTCATCGATAATGTCACTGCATTCAACACATACATGCCGCATGCGTTTGAGAATCAATGCTGAGGCCATAAGATAGCATAAGGTTTGACGCCGACGAGGTCCGAGCGCGGCACATTTTGAATATTGCGACAGATTGCAACCGACAGAGTGCTGTGATGGACCGCATCCCCATTAGCAAAAGATTATAAAGGCCTAGCTATACTAGGATCCAGGTAGACGGCGCGTTTTACCAGAGGGATGATTGAGTTGTGCCGACAATGTTGGCTGACCATATGCATGAGAAAGACCTGAAGCTGTTGGAGACGATTTTCGACGCTGTATCTTCACATGGTAGTGGAAAGCAAAATCACCGATGATGTGAGCACCAAAAAAAACAAGTGGAGTATATAGATCCAAATGAGTTGTGATTGTTTTATGCACTGACAGAAGAACACAAGGAAATTGGTTTTGATTTTGCGACGTTAGTATGGCGCCGAGTGCTTGGGAGCAAGTTTTGGCACCAATTGATTCATGAGTTAATCGGATAGAAGAGCCTGTTTGAGTGACACACTGGCAGGTGCAGAGATCATAGACCCTTCGATGGGTAAGTATTGATGTAGAGGAAAGTAATCAGGTCCCAGAAAGCGACCAAGGCTGGTAGTACTTATTTCTAGAAGGGTGTAAACGGGCGTCAGAGTAAACTCTGGGATTTGAATGGCAAGCAGTCAAGTTTGGCAAAGATACATGACAACTTGAAGGCAAATTCTTCAATGGAAGATGGAAGTACGTTCAAGAGGCATCAGCAATAGATGGATATATGGCAATATGAACGACGACTTGATATCGGCGCGTTTGACAAAAGAAGCAAACACAACCTGTGAATTCAAAGCATCTTCGATGAATATGGGAATAAGTTTAGGCGGTTCCACAGTAAATTCAGGCTTCTTTCCTGAGTGTTCTCTGCCACTTGAAGCATACATTGACAAGGTTATTTCAACGCCAGAATGGGGATGGAACTAGACTTGGCGATCATTGAGTACTTAGTGATTGGCCAACTTGAAGGAGGGGTCATAAACCCGAGTAGGTGCGTGTTGTCCAAAAATGCATGAGGGATAGCTGTTATTTTAGTTCGAGGGGCATGGAAGTACAGTCGAAACGACACTCAATATGGAAGGTACAGTCACCTTCCGAAATGCTGGAATACTGGATGAGGAGGGACTTTCAAGCAAATCGTGAACATTTTAGTAGCTTGAATTCGGAAGATGCTGACCAGGAAACCAAGAGACTTGTAATTATTGTTGAACAAGGACCGACATGCACGGAACTGCGTCGAAAGAGTCGCATGGCAAGTACGGGGCATCCCGGACGCCATGTACTAGCACTTATGTAGAGAATCGGAATATGGCCGCCCGAGGAGGTGGCGCTTTGCAGTTATTCCAGGACTCGCAATCGGATTTGCTAGGGGGCGGAGTGTTAACTTTAATGTGACTTCGAAGGTGAAGATGCAGAGATGGAATTGACAACATGACAGGTGATATGCTGGGCAGGTAGAAGTACAGGAAAACGTTACGGCCAGACCTGAGTATGTGGCGGCGTTTCGACTTTATTCACATGATTTTCATTCAAGATGCTTCGGTAGCGGAGAGTGAACTCTCAGCAGGTAGAAGGCATAGGAGAATGAACTCTAATGTCCAGCACGTGTTGATTCGAAGATGAAGGCGCGACGATGTGAGCTTTATATGGAGCGAGATACCCTTAAAGATGCTTCTGAGACCCCGAGTAGGTGGCGTTTGATTGATTCGAAGATAAGATATATATAGTAACCAGCGTTATTTCAGTTTTAGAAACAGCTTTGTGGAACAGTGGCACCATGAGAAACAAACTCTAATGTCTTGATAAGCAATAAATAGTACCATGAGGTAAACTTTATACTTACCGAGCCCTGACGCGCAAAAGACAAGTGAGGTACTTGTAGAGATGTGCTGGAGTGGTAGACGCAGATAACATACCAGACACTGTACATGCCGAAATTCAAATGAGCAATCACCGAGACCTGCGTTGACAAGCTATGGCCAAGAGTGTAGATTGCAACCTTTTTTTTTTGAAAGAGTTCGGAGACATATACAGGTACCAGCGTTATTTCAGTTTTAGAAACAGCTTCGCAATACCATGAGAAACAAACCTTGATATCGTCTTGATGAGCAATACATAGTACCCATGAGAAGTAAACTTTAATGTTATTGAGCATTATGCACAAAAAGACGATTGAGTTATTTAGATGTGTGCTGACGAACATGAGAACGCGCTTGAAGGCTGTATGGTAGGCAGGGGCAGCATGCCAGACGCTGTACACACTAAAATTTCTTAAAGCAATCGAGTTATTTCTAGAGGGCGTGGAAGCGCACCCGAGACGTTGCATGGTACGAGGGCAGCATGCCCGACGTTGTGCGTGCCGAGATGCAGAATTATATACAAATGAGCATCTGAGCACCTTTGAACAAAACACAATCAACGAGATGTGACGGCATCTACGTATACGGCAATTAGCCCAAGAGAACCATAGGTAGTGTGAGAGCGAAGACCCACACCATTTTCATCCATATGCACATCGATGATAGATGTTTCCTATTGTATGGAAGTGTGATGGCATGTTCGACGGAGCGTATAGTGATCATGATCAGAAGTCTTTCTTTCGAATTCAGGCGTGTGTATGGGAGCGAGAACATGAACATGATTGATTTGAAGCGTATTAGTATGAGAGTCGTTATTTGAGGGGGCCGGGGAACGTGTGATGATATGGATGATACTGTCTTTGGGGCGGTGTGGGTGGGAGTCCCAACAAACAGATTCATCCAAGCGGAGACTGTAGTCTGTTATAGCTAGCAGTTGGTCAAAAAATCTTGCCAAAACTGGAATGTCTTTAGAGCACACTAGCATGAGAGTCGTTGGAGAGGACCGGGGAGGGCGCGATGATCCTGATAGTATGATATCGAAGCATCGCTTCGAGGCGGTGTAGGTGGAAGTCTAGTCTAACGCTAGCGAGCAAATCATTGAATTATTGATGATTTCCGTTCATGTGATTACCGGTCCTTGAACTTGACACTGCGTGGCAAAGTATGCACACTGGTTTATGCATGGTAGATACGTCCCGTCGGATTGAGGTGCGATGGCATCTTTGGAGGAGAGTGATCAGGTCTGATCTGTGCGCGTTTATAGTGATCATCGTTTTAGGGCACACTAGCATCAGAGTCATTGAAGAGGGCCAGGGAAGGTGCGATGATTCAGGCTAGTCTAATGCTGGCAAGAAGTTCACTGAAGTATAAATGTTGTCCGTTTAATTATCAGTTCTTGAGCTTGACACTGCGTAGCGAGGTATAGACATTGGTATATTGATAGTAGATGCACGTCGGATCGAAGTGCGATGGCATCTTTGGTTGATAGTGGTCAGGTCTTTCGAATCTGGGCACGTGTATGGGAGCAATAACTCAACCATGATTGATCATCGTTTTAGAACGCACTAGCACGGGAATCGTTGTTGGAGAGGACCGGAATTCTGATAGTAAGATAACAAAGCATCGCTTCCGAGTCGAGGCAGTGTGGGTGGGTGGGAGTCCAGTCCAACACTGGCAAGCAGATGCCGTCCGTTTAATTACCGGTTGTTGAGCTTGATAATGTTGCGTGGCGAAGTACGCACATTGGTACATAGTAGATGCATCTTCGATTGGTAGTGATCAGACTTGCAACGTAAAGATCTTTCTCTTGAGTTCGAGTATGTGTTCGCGGGAGCGAGAACGTGAACATGATTGATTTGGTGCACACTAGCATGAGAATCGATGTTGTAGAGAGCCAGGGAACCATTGATGATATATATGATAAAACATCGCTGTCTTCGGGGCAGTGTGGGTGGAAGTCCAACAAGCACATCATCGAAGCAAAAACCACATGCAGAGCCTGAATACAATTCACTCGGTATGTGTTCTCAAATTTCGGAAAAAATTAGTTCGAAGTATAGCAGGAAGACATGTAACTTACGGTATGATAGGTGAATAGATGTTATCCGTCTGTTTTCTGTTTCTGATTAGTAACACTGCGTGGGGAGGTCTGCAAATTGGTATATTGGTAGTTGATATTAGACGCGTCCCATCGGATTAAGGTGCGATGGCATCTTCAGCTGATAGTGATCAGACTTGCAACGTAAAAATCTTTCTCCTGAATTCGAGTGCGTGTTCGTGGGAGCGAGAACATAAACATGATTGATTTGGAGCGCACTAGCATGAGAGTCGATGTTGTAGAAAGCCGGGGAACCATTGATGATATATATGACAAAACATCGCTGTCTTTGGGGCAGTGTGGGTGGGTGTCCAACAAGCAGTTCATCGAAGCGGGGGAAAGCATATTAAAAACAACTGATGTAGCCGAAGAAGGGATGGTTTGACCTAGTGCCGAGTTATCATATGTGCGATGTAACTGTGAACTTCTGAGGCGATAGGGAAAATGAATCAGGAGTTTGACATGTCCTCAAACCACCTGCAGAGCCTGGATACGATTCACTCGGTGTGTGCTCTCAAATTTCGGAAAAAATTAGTTTGAAGTATAGTACTTAGGAAGATATGTAACTTACGGCATGATGGGTGAATAGATATTATCCGTCTGTTTTCTGTTTCTGATCAGTGACACTGTGGTATATTGATAGTATGTAGATGTGTCCCGTCGGATCAAGGTGCGATGGCATCTTCAGCTGATAGTGATCAGACTTGGAACGCAAAAAACCTGCCTCTCGAATTTGAATGCGTGTTCATGGGAGTAAGAACGAACTCACCCACGATTGATCATCGTTTTAGAGCGCACTAGCATGAAAGTCGTTGGAGAGGGCCAGTGGGGAAGGTGCGATGATTCTGATAGTATGATAACGACCGGATCACTTCAAGGCAGTGTGGGTGGGTGGGAGTCCAGTCGCAAGCAGATGCCGTCTGTTTAATTACCGGTTGTTGAGCTTGACGTTGCGTGGCGAAGTACGCACATTGGTACATAGTAGATGCATCTTCGGTTGATGGTGATAGTGATCAGACTTGCAACGTAAAAATCTTTCTCCTGAATTCGAGTACGTGTTCGTGGGAGCGAGAACATAAACATGATTGATTTGGTGCGCACTAGCATGAGAGTCGATGTTGGAGAGAGCCCGGGAACCATTGATGATATATATGACAAAACATCGCTGTCTTCGGGGCAGTGTGGGTGGGAGTCCAACAAGCATCATCGAAGCGGAGACCACATGTCGAGCCTGAATACGATTCACTCGAGAGTGCTCTGAAATTTAGGAAAAAATTATTTTGAAGTATAGTACTTAGGAAGATACGTAACTTACGGTATGATAGGTGAATACATAGATGTTATCCGTCTATTTTCTGTTTCTGATCATTGATACACTGCGTGGGGAGGTGTGCAGATTGGTATATAGATAGTAGATGCATCCCGTCGGATCGAGGTGCGATGGCATCTTCAGCTGATAGTTATCAGACTTGGAACGCAAAAAATCCTTCTCTCGAATTCGAATGCGTGTTCATGGGAGCGAGAACTCGACTATGATTGATCATCGTTTTAGAGCGCACTAGCATGAGACTAGCATCGTTGGAGAGGACCGAGGAAGGTGATGATCCTGATATGGTATGATATGATATGATAACGACCGTATCGCTTCCGAGTCGAGGCAGTGTGGTGGGATTCCAGTCTCTGGTGGCAGCGGCAAGCAGATCATTGACGTGTATGTAAGTAGATGTTGTTCGTTTAATTATCGGTTCTTGAGCGCTTGAGCTACGGTGAGGAGGTATGCGCATTGGTCCAGGTTTATGCATAATAAATGCACGTCGGATCGAGGTGCGATGGTATCTTCTGCCGAGCGTATGTGACTAGTGATCAAGAGTTCGGGGATGTGTATGGGAACGAGAACTCCACCATGATTGATTTGGAGCGTACTGACTCGCATCATGCATGAGAGTTGTTGGAGAGTGAACGCGTGATGACATGACATGATGTGATGTGATGCGCCAGTGATATTCGGATATGATATGATATGATTGATACGATAACAACGCGCGCGCGTCGTTTCGAGCTGAAGTTCCAACAAGCAGATCATCCAAGTGGAGCCCATAAAACCATAGTCTGCTCTTAGAGGACCCGAGATTTTGATTAATGAGTGGCGGGGGGCAATCCGTCCGGTCCTCAAGCGGCCGCGGCTACATAGATCTTGTTCAGAAACAAACTTTTTCCAAAAATCCCTGTTCGTAAGTTACTTATCAGGCCCTGCCAAGTCTCCAAGTCTCCAAATTCCCCACGTCTTGTTCCTTGTTCAGATGGCTACATATACACATCGCGCTCGTCAGGTTTCCCGAAATCAAAAAAAAAAAAAACCAAGAATATTAATCCATTTTGGACTAAGTACATAGTACAGGCGTCGAAAAGCGCAAATATCAAATATCTGGAAACTTTCCAATTCGACATCGAAAAAACTTAAAGGTTTCAGTTGATCAAGTGGTTCGAAATCGAAAATATCGAACTTGACTCGGAATATATTCAAGTTCAAGTTTCGACCCCGAGTGTTTCATCCATGATATTGTAGTTACCTATGTAGATCAGGGATTGGATATTAATATTGACCATAGCCATAGCCATGGACGAAAAAAAAAAAAGAAAACAAGGCCAGAACCCGAACTTTTCGATCTGAATAGAATCGAGCTAGGACAGAAGAGTTCTCGCGATCGCTCGAAATCAAATTTGTCTGGATGGATGAAGGACCAGGCGCGCGGGATACCTCCGTTCATTGGAGGTCCTAGTCTCCTCTCCTAGCCCTGCATTAGCTATGTAAAAAGTACTGTCTGTTTAAGTAATCGACTCGAAAATCTTGCCAAAACTAATACTAGTGCAAGGCTCGGGTAACGGCGCGTGCTCTGAGATGTACATACATAAAATTCGGAAAACAACCAGCTTGAAGTACTGCTATAGGGCCCGGGACATATGCATATGGCAGGAAGATATGTACAGTACTTACATAGGCATAGGTAACGTTCGTCTGTCTGTCTGGATGAGCGACCAGGCGCACGCACCCACGTCCACGTCCACGTCCATTCATTGGGAGTCCTATCCTCAATCGTGCAATTATCAATAGCTGTACCAGTAGTTCCAATAATCGATTCAAAAACCTTGCCAAAAAGCACGCCCCGGGCCTGGGTAACGGGGCATGCTGCTGAGTCTGGAATGTAAAATTCGGAAAACAACTTGAATCAGCTGGAACTTGAAGTGAGTACTAGTATAGATATAGAGGTATAGCGGAAATGTAGTATGTACCTGGTACCTTCAGCCGCGGTATCAACATGTTGTACGTTTGGTTACCGACTGCTAAGTGCTAAGCGCTAAGGATGGACAATGGCCCTGGGGTACATGGTCTATAGCCTATAGCCTCAGATAGGTGGTCAAGTGACTCCCAGTGAACGACTCCGAGACGGATATCATATTCAGGATCTTCAACGTTTACCGACATGAGATGCATATCGATGAATGACCTGTCTTGGTCATGTCAGGTCTCAGGCGAGGTACTCATACGATGCATGCGCGGAAGTGGTTACCGGTTACCCCGCCGGGGTATGTATGACTTCGAAAGTGTCGGGAGTAATTGTCTGTAGTAGTAATTGTTTCATCCTCATCTGAGGCCCGGAATCAGGAAGGAAAGGGAAGGAAAAGAGAAGGAAACGACGACGGGTGTGGGTGTGGGTGTGGGTGTGTAAATTGATGATAGGGCGCTAGAGGGGCGCTTCTAGAGCGCCTTTTCTCCGTCCGAACTGGAACTTTAAGTATGTATGATGTACAGCCCGGCTGATCAGCCCGAGTTGTCAATGTGTGGGATGGGCATGTGAAGATCCAGGGGTTCGAAAAAGGGTACGTACTCGACGTGGACGGAAAACGCGGGATGAAAATGTCAATCGACAATCATGATGAAGCGACGAAAGACCAAAAAAGTATCTTTAATTTCCCGTATTCGAGCTGGAATCCCTAGTTCCGTAGAAAAAATAGTCAGATGTTCATTTTCGTAGAATGCTCGTTTCGAGTTAGGAATGCCTTGCCTTGCCCGTCGGAGGGTACATACGGCGCCCCAAGCGACGGCGAGGCGTCCGAGATGGCGGTGCTCGGCATTGCCAAGGCTGTCACGTGATGCACAAGACGTTGAGCCAATGTTCGCGCAGACAAAGTCCTTCGCGGGTCGAAAGTCTCCACGAAGCTCCATGGCCACGACACAGAAAGACCTTGCGACTCCAAGCAATGACCGAACGAGGCCGGGCAGAGAAAAAGCTGTTACATATATTCGGAGATCCGGCGGAATCGACCGGGGAATTTTATAGAAGTTGTAGTATGTAGTTTGTGTTGTTTATGGTGCCACCTGCAGCTGTGCCCGTGCCCGTGGTCGTCTGGCTACCGTCTCCTCCTTCACCTCGCCCGCAAAATCCCTCATGAGCCGCCCACCGTCCACCATGAAAGGCTGTCTCAAGTCCCCTATGCCGAGCCTCCCAGTGTCCAGCACCTGCCACCGCCACCCGCGCAAAACCGTCGCCTTTGGAGAAGAAATCAGCGAAGAGGTCTACTTTGCCGACGTCTGGGACCGCACGCCGACGGAACCAGCGCGCAAGTTGACGTACCAGTGAGCAGCAGCGGGGGGGTTCCCCTCGTTCAAACGGTGTGCGTGCTCGTGTGACTGATGAAAAAAACGACAGAGATCTCCTCGAGCTCAAGGAGATTCAGCGCTCGCTTCCTCGTGCTCAGCAGCTCCCAGACCCTGTGTCGGGTAAACCACCATCCCACTTTCTCCAACAGGTTCCCATCGGCCTCTTGCCGTTGCTTTCGGAGACCAATTCCCCGACGTCGTCGTCGCCGTCGTCGCCGGCCATCTCACCGCCAATGGCGTCTCCAACTCCACCCTGGGGGTTCTCACCACCAACCCCAAAGCCAAGAACACCCGCAGCCCCCTCAACGTCCTGGGTACCTGCACACATGCAACACCTCCTGCCCAAGAAACCGCCCCCAGAGCCCAAGAAACCCACCTTTACATTTCTCCCTCTCCTCGACACATCCTCTGCATCTCCAACTCCCTACTCCCACTCAACCTCCCGCAGCCCATCACCAGACCACCACTCCGAGTCCGACACCTCCCAAGACCCACCAACGCCCTCTCTCACCAACGCCTCTCTCGAAAGCAGCCCCCCATCCCGCGCGTCCTCCGCTTCCCCCGAACCCGCCTTTCTCTCCCTCGCACACTCAGACGACTCTCCATATACATACGCATATGAAGACAGGGGCCGCCCCCCATGGCCATCGCCATCGTCATCGTCCCCTCCACCCCTCTCACCAACAACAGCATGGCACGCCTTTCCAGACCGCAATTGCAAGGATATACACCGTCCGCACTCGATATCGCCCCAGCGCTTAGACACGTCCACGTCCACATCGAGCTCAAGCTCGTGCACCACACCTCGGCGCAAGAACGTCATGATCCTCAACGGGATCGAGATCAGCCTCGATGACGACGACGACGACGCCTCCCCCTCGTCCCCCTCCCCTTCCTCTCCTTCCCCTTCCTCCGCCTCGTCCTCCTCTCCCCCCTCCTGTACACCCACTTCCAACCCCAACCCCACCACAAAATCTATACCCCGCCCCCCAGCCCCAGCCCCCTCCCCCTCCCCATCGATACCCCTCCCCTCTCCATCCCCAAGAAGATGCGCAATGTCGCTCCATCCCCCGATACACTACACGCGCGATAAGATGCAGAGTCGAGCGAGGAACGTAAGGAATGTGGGGTACGCTGATATTGCGAGTCCGTGGGCGGGGTAGAGTGTGCGGGCGGAGGGAAGGGGAGGTGCGTGCGGGGGGGAGGGGGAGGGGGAGGGGAGGGGGGTTGTGGCGGTGGCGTGGTTTGCGTTGCGTGCGTGCGTGGGTTGCGTGTGGGCGTGTGTGTGGGGTGGACTATGAATGGATTACGAGTATCAGTCGAGGCGAGTCGAGTGGGGTGGTATGGGATACGTGGTGTTGATAAGACCACGGATCCGAACGAGAAGGCCAACGAGAACGAGAACGGGGAAGACGAAGAAGCGATCAGGCGAATAAACACCAACCAGGTGGAAATTGAGCGGAAGCTTCGAGCTTCGAGCTTCGAGCTGCGGACGTGGACGTGGACGTGTCAACTGACTCGACTCGATTGACAACGGCTACGCGAGGTACAAGATGCAAGGTACAAGGTACAATACAAGGTTTACGGTACCGCACGATACCAAGATACCAAGAATATGTGTATCTGATGGTGCGGAGATGGTGCGGATGGGACCGGACGGGCGGGCGGACGGGCGGCCTCTTTATCAGGTTGAAGCTTGAAGTTCTTATGCTGCTTTTCCAGTTCTTCTACTGCGCCTGGCCTTCGTCCGTGTGGAGTGGAGTGGGGTGGGGTGGGGTGGTATCCTTATCTCGCGTATGCCTGGGACACGGACACGGATATGCATACGGATATTGCGCGGAACACCGTCAGCTACTCGATTCAATCCAATCCAATCCGAAGGGACTGCGCATCATGCATCGCGTCTCTTGCCTTCTCTGCTCCTACTGCTCCTACTTCTACTCACCACCACCTACTCCACGCCCACGCCCACACTTCTGTTCCACGCCCACGCCCCCTCTTCCTTCGCTTCGTCTCTTTCAAATTCTCTCTCTTATCAGTGTCACCCACTACAGCTGCGCATGCTCCACTTTATATATATCCATCCCATCACATCACATTATCGTCATCCACTCTTCTTCCTCACATCATCCCTCTTCTGCGTCTTCGCACCCCGTTCCTCGTTCTGCGTCTGCGTCTTCGCACCTCGCACGCTCCTCCGAATCCGATGCTCTCACGTTCTCACGTCACATCCGAATCGCTCTACTCACCATCTCCTCCTCTCCCCTCCCCTCCCCCTCCCCCCCCTCCCCTCCTCCTCTCCCTCCTCCCCCTCCCCTCCCTCCCCACCCAGTCCCCAGTCCCCACCCAGTCCATCACATACTCACTCACCCATCCATCCAAGACAATCACCACACAAACACGTTACACGCACAACCATATATCCTCGTCGCCCGCTTTTCCTTTGCCCTTCCCTTTGCCTTTGTCCTTTTCCTTTTATCTTTCTTGTACTCTGCCTCTGCCTCTGCCTCTGACTCTGCCTCTGACTCTCTGCTCTTTCTTGTTGCTAAACTACATTACACTGTACTGCATATTCATCCTCTCCTCTCCACTCCGTTCATCCCTCGTTCTCGTTCTTCCTTCCTTTCTCTCGTCCTCATCCTCATCCCACCCTGTCCCTCCCCTCCCCTCCCAAATCTGCTATCAATCCACACCTCCTCCGTAATCAACCCCCCGTGCCAAAGAACCTTGTTTGTTGCATACTCACATACGTACGAATATAATACTAAACGTCGATATTTTCTAGTTCTCCGTCTTTCCGTCTCTATAGAGTGTGCTTTTTTTACATACTGATACATACATACGTTAGCGTGCGTGTACGAGGACGTTTTTGTTGTGGTTATATATAGAGTTTTGTTTTGTTTTTGTTTTCGTTGTTGTTGTTTCTTGGAAGTTTTGCTTGTGTGAGAGAGTGTGTGTGTATTATTAGGGTTGGGAGGTCAAGTTACAGCAACGTGCAGAGAACACAGATAATTCATGAGAATATTTATAGATTCTGAGAACGGGTAAGTATACGACTTCATGCAGGAGAAAGAGAAATCAATCTACATCGATAGCTTCATGATACATGGGAATTTGGAATCGTTCAAGTTTGCATGACGACGAATTGAGTTGAATTTCTTTACAGCCTTTTCGGAAAACAAAGTAGTTTGTCACTGTCAGTACTTGTTCACTATCCTTCGGACTCGCCGACTCGGAGCAGGCATCTGACGACGCGTCACGCCGCTGCTCTTCTGAGATGTGTCTGTACTGTGACTTTCTATATCCCTTGGGGACCACCCCCGCCTGCTTCACAGCATCCGTCTGATTATACTTATGCCCCCTCCCCATAAAACACGCAAACCAGTTACCAGGCCCACACAAACCACGCTCGGGACTGGTCAACTTACCGTAGCTTCTGTTGCCGTGTCTCAACCCGGCCATCATGATGACTTTGAAAATCTACTACTTACAAGCTACTTCCGAATTTAGAGGCTGTAACAGTCCGGTTCTGTGTTGATTTGACCTACTTGGATTTATTATACTAGGGTCGGTCGGTTCGTCTAGTACGATAAACACGCGGCTCGCCCTACTCTCGAACTGAGTACTGAGACCTTACCGATGCTGATATAACTGAGTTCATGGGGTAGAACCTATCAAACCGTGACGCGCAGAGAACCATAAGAATACGTGAGTATACTTAGGACTTCATGGAAGAAAAATTAATCTGCATCGATAAGCATAGAACATGAGAATGAATCGTTCAAGTTTAGATTGAATTCAACTTTGACAACCCGGTTCTGCTTAAATTTACTAGGGTCGGTCGGTTTGTCCTAGTAACTTCTATGATAAACGCACAGCTCGCCCTGCTCTCGAACTGAGGCCCTACCGATGTTGATATAACTTAATTCATGGGATAGAACTTAAAGTCTTGACGTGGATTTTAAGTTCGAACTTAGTACTTACTAGTACATCGTGACTACAAGGTTAGCTCCACTACATTATCATCATGCCAGTGGTGAGAACACACTATCAATATCATTGACATGATTTTCCAAATTCATCTTGATTCTAATCTCTTGCTTAACCTCGATGGCGAAAATTTAAAGAGACGTGGAGTCGGTCGCGACTCGGAGTCCGAAGCCGTGCCATCGTCCCGGGCGGCGGTTGGCATGTACTTACTCGCAAGGAGAAAACTTTATCTAGTTTCAAAGTTGCGCCTTTCGTATCCGAGAAAATTTTCGTGTGGAGCCTGAGGACTATTAAAATCTCTCAAGATGCGACTCCCAAGCACATGAATGATATCGTAAATGCTATCATGGGTAACGTGTTGCGGGCCCGGGACAGTGGCGAACATCTCGGCCGGAGCACAGTTTGGAAAGTAGTTTAGAGTTATAGTAAGATTAGTATGTCTGTTTTTGCTTCGTTTAATTACTAGTAGGAAATAGAGTCGGCGGTGATTTTAATTGTGATTTTGCGGCGGACGCCGGCACCGGCGCCACTGCTGTGGCTCTGGACTCAAAAATTTCAATATTCAATGTTTAGCAATTACATTCAATTTTACATGCACACCCAGGCCTTAGATAGGGTAAAAATAATATGTGAAAGAGAGATACCAGAATCCTCTACTCCAAATCAAACAACAGAACTTCCGCGGTCCTGTCGCCAATATTTTCGAGAGTAAAAGTGGCGCCACCATTATCAACAGCGACATACGCGCCATCGCCTTCCTTCAACTCCAACTCCTCAGACGTGCGTGTACCCCCAATCCTAACCGTCGCACCTGACGATTTCCCAGTATTGTATCCAGAAGTCTGCACAACGTGCACGTACGCCTTCTTCCCCTTCAACGGCTGCGCCAGCTTCTGCCCCTTGTCAGCGAGCGTGGCGTACAGCGTCAACGCGCTGTGGACGGGCGCTGGTCCATCGCCCTCACGCGACTCTAGGACACCCTCAGCTCCAACAGGCGCAACAATACGCGCCCACTTGTTCTTCTTCTCTTCATCAGAAAAGTGGCGCGTGAAATATTTGGGAGTGAGGCGTGAGGTGTGCGGGAGAGACCAGATTTGGAGGAAGTGGATTTGGTTTGGCCCATAGGCTTTTTCAGAGTGAGAGATTCCAGTGCCGGCGGAAGTCATCTGCAGATCGCCGCGTTTGAGCACTTCCGTGTTGCCCATGGAGTCTTTGCTATATGTCACAGTACGAATTAGGGAAAAAGAGGTTGGTTTTGGATGTGAGACTTACTGTTCTATCTGTCCAGAGACAACGTAGGAGAAGATCTCGAATTCGCGGTGAGAATGGGTGCCAAAACCAGTGCGAGCTGCGACACGGTCCTCATTTATCACCCGTAGTGGCCCATATTGTTCATGCTTGTTCTCCTGATACCTGTATGAAGGAATATCCGTTAGATCATATAATCACACTAGATCATGGAAGAAACCTACATCGCGAATGAGAAAGTATGGAATGTCTTGAGCCAATCATGATCGGCATGGCCTCGTTCCTCGCTACGACGGGGAAGGAATTTCAACGACATGGTGGCTGATGGTTCGGTAGATGTAGAGAAGAACGATGCAGGAGCGACTGATGCAACTAGGCGCTGCTTGAGGAGATTGGCTTTTGCGACTCGTAGAAGAGAAGACAGGTTCGTTGGTAAAACTGAGGATGGAAGAAGATTGAAGTAAAATGCGAGGCTTATATAGATCGGGAGGAGAGTAATGTGGAGAAGGAAGGATTTGTGTAACATGACTGAGACACCGACATCATTGTGTTCATATACTCGCCCTCAGTCAGATCCGACAACGTTTTCGTCAGCGAGATAGTCGGTTTTTCCGCTTTTGTGTTTCTCGAACCCACGCACACCCACGCGCGTCTGACAAATACGATCACTCCTCGCACGTGCCCTACTTTTTTTATCAAATCGTGATGACAAGCTTACTACATACATAGTAGCCTCTTCCAGGTTCCTCTCTCTGTTCCTCTGCTTCTGGCTCCTGATTGTAACATGGGGACCTTGCGTGGTATATGTAATGCAACGATGATGGGAAACCGATCCCCAGAAGAAATGCTGATCAAAACCATCCGAACGCTGACGGCCTTCATAAAGTTCTCAAATGTGGTAGTCTCGTTGGCAGATGATGGGGCGAAGAGAGGCAGATGAAAAGTGATCCGAGGATATCCTTTGTACTCGCGGTCGATGGCCAGAAAACTGAGAGCCCGCCCCACATTGAAATGGCAGGTATTCGCTCAATTGGGATGCATGACCTTTTTGCACCGAAATTGTAGTGAACGGCTACCCAGACAGGGTTGTAAAAGAACGATTCAAGATAATGACAATAGAGGTGTGAAGGTGGTGCATCGCCATCGACTAAGAGATCGCAGGCCATAAACGGGACGGTGCCTGTGCGAAGCCATGTTCCAGTCGTTGACAATAGCTATGGCTTTACTGTCAGACTATATCTGAACATTACGTTGTTTTCGTGTAGGCGTGATGGTGGCCTAAAGCAGATGAGCAGGAAGCCTCACGAAAGAAAAAGCAACCTACATTTCAAACAATTCGTCTGCGTTTGCAGCCTTCCAGATCTTCCTGTAAAGCTTCATGCCGAAAGTATGCAAGCTTCGATCCTCGAATTTTTCATGGCTGACGTTGACATATCCAAGAGTCCGAGTCCGAATCGGATTAGTTTGAAATCTTTGGAATAGCGTGCAGCTTGAGGCATTTGATAATGGTTGCCTTGAACGCGTTAGTAAGGAGTGGCCCTGATAGCTATAAACGAACATAAAACGTTATTAAACAGTCATGGATGGAGATCAATCAAGGGTACATAGCGTGTCATCATACGCGCTCACATGGTGAAAGGAAAGGCTGGTGTTCAAACCTGGGACGCGAGAAAATCTTTCAAGAACCAAAGTCAAAACAATCATTCCCTAGACGTAAATGACTGAGCAGAGAGAACGGACAGGCAAGTAAAATGATCATTCATGAGCAATACGACAAACTAACGGCGATTATGCGACTTCGTCGAGACGTAGTCCCGCAAAGTCGAGATCGATGGCACAAAAAAGTATTCTCCTCCACGCGGAACAACGAATTGAGTCTGGAATATGATCATACGACCCTCATTGTCAGGGTCTGCCCCAGACATCCAGCGATTCTGGCCAGCCTTGTTTGTCTCGCCGATGATGGGATCCATGCCAGGCGCGGTGTTCTTGCGGGGTGGAAATGCTGTGTTATTGGATCGGCCTACCCGACAGATGACGACAGATGAGTGTCTTCAATCGACGCAGGGATAGTTGACCTACCACATTGAATATGTTTAAAACCGCGTTCTATACTGCTGGCATAGCAGACAAAGTGCGAGCCACGAGTACTAAGTGTGCGACCGCTACTCCGCTCCTCTTCGGTTACTTCAGGACCAAAGGATATGCCGTGTCGCCGTATGCTAGATATAATAAATATATCATAGGGTTCCCAATAATTCAAACATGCAACGCACAAGTGGGAGTTGTCAGATTCGTCAGGAGAAACGTAATTCCGTGGACTAGACTTCCTTATGTGGGCTGCGTACGGGCAGTGGGTCTGGCCAAACGATTGGAAGATGAAGTTGTTGACTCGCTCGTCATTGCCCGAAATGGATGGGTCAGGCCAGTCAGGCGAGAGTTCTGTCGGAGTACCTGGTCTATGTCAATACCCAGCTCATGAATACACAACAGGCACTCACCATCCTTCCACCGACCAATGAGTCGTGCTCCCAATTTATCAGCAGCAGCGTGTTGCGGGAGATCGCGGAAATACTTGGGCCCGCGTTCGAGTAAGAACGCCTCCAACTCGGGAACAAGAATGCTCAATTTACGTGTCACCATGAAGGCACCGTCTGTTGCCCACTCGGGGCGCGCATCCTTGTCTTCGTCTCCGTCGTATCCCATCACGATAACTCCCAAAGGAATGATAGGAGACCCGGGGTAGCGGGGATCAGACTGTTCTTGAGTGTCAAAAGTCACCCCTCGCACCTCTGGATTGGATATGCCATTCCTGTACCCGAAGTGATCATTTGGAGCCTGGTGGCCGGGGCGTCGTTTGCCCTTGATAAGGAGCTTCTTGATGATTGATTTCCCAAATGCTGCCTCCATCTCCTCCACGAATTTATCTCCAATAGTCTCGTTCTGCACAGTGATAACAAATATGCCGTCGAAATTATCAAAACTGAATTCGTCATCCCAATCAGGCCACCAGCGATTAAACTCAACCCTGCCAGCGTCGCCAAGGGCCTCTGAGTCTCTTGATTGTCCAGTATAGAACGCTTGGTCTTGCAAATCATTCGGGAGCTCGAGTATCTCTTT